>PVKH010008924.1:0-19153 GCA_004027955.1 Chaetophractus vellerosus | reverse complement strand
TTCTGTATTTCCATGGCTCGGCTCCCTCTTTCCCCACAGCTTTTCTACCCTGGCAACTTCCAAGTTAAGGGACACAGACTCACGCTCTGAGTGTGTCTTACACACGGCCAACTGGAGTCAATATACAAAGACACCCAATATTTTAATTGAGGTGCACCAATAATCAGATCCCAAGGACCCACATTGGAAATGTATGGGTTGCTGCGCTGCTCCCATGGGTGGATCAGGCCTCGGAGACACAATTAGACAGCATTGAAAGGAGTGGAGAGAGCCAGCATTAATAGAGATATAAATAACTTGGATAAAATCAGTGAAAATTAAGACTTTTTCAGAACATTAATAGAGGTGTTCAAAAACATGACCTTTAGAATTTTGAATAGACAAAATATTTAAAAAACATTTAATAAAGCAAAATCCTTTAAAATGATAACTATAATAGTAAATACCCTAAGTCCAACCACCTTAATGCAAATATATTTGCATTTTGTATGCAGAACTGTATATTACAAATTTCAGAGATGCCATCATTATACTTTTTCTCATTTATATTCTATGTTCACTTCACATTATATCATAATCATTACTTTTCCTACCAAGTCTTACAGATGATAATTATGTTCTGAAATGTAAAACAAAAAATAATACATGTAGTAAAAAAACCCCATAGATATATAAAATGATATAAAATGGAAAGCAAGACTCCCTCCAATTTCAGATAACCTTCTTCATAGGCAGTTACTCAACAGTTTTGAGGTATATTGCCAGAAGTTTTAAATTATGTATAAGTATAGAATATATTTCATATACATAATAGCAATAAAATTTATAGTTTACATAGATGTGAGCATACAATACACAGTATTCTGTATCCTCCTTTTTCTCTCTTAATATATATCAAAGAGCTTTCCACATCAGTACTGATATTAGTTCATACTGTTCCACCTCACATGCATGAAAGCTTCATATTATTATAGATATGCAGTTTTTTACTTTTATTTATTTATACATATATACATGCGTGTATGCATGTGTATATTTTTCTGTTTGGACAATTCTGCAAAAAGACATATATACCCAGAGAAAAACAGGCATGCATCTTGGTATATATTTCTCTGGTTCAAACGCTATTGCCCATCTTAATATCATCTTTGAGCAGCACTACTTTTCAGCTATTATTTTTTAATTTTAAAAACTGATAAGGGAGGTTTATCATCATAGATGAGAAGGCAGAGGAATAATCATGCATTTTTGAGCTCAGTTTTCTTTACTATACTTACACTAAGTGCTTAGACAGTATGAATATGCCAAACAAGTGAACTCTCTTTTTGCTTTGATTTTTTTGGTAAGCCCCTTATTGCCCAGAGATGGAGAAGAAAAATGTGTTGGTATTTGAAAAATATCTGCTTTGTGTGTGAGCCGAGCTTTGATGTATTCAGCTAGATCGTCTTACTTTCCCATGGCAATTTACTTGAACAAAAAGTGCTCTTTCTGACAAAATAGTGATTGTAATACAATGCAGAGAAAACATTTTTGGATTTGATATCATGTTAGCATTTGAATCATAAAATGAAAATTTCTCTTTGAAACTCTACTTTAAACCATTTTTTCTAAGATAGCAGATTTTTTTAGGTCATGCAAAAAAATGACTGGATCTGCAGCATAATGACAATACCTCCCTACATACCTGCTATTTGCCATAGCCCAATTGAAAATAGGTGATGTCCATACATATTAAACTTGTCTTCTGCCTCCTTGGTCTTCTCCTGCAGCCTTCTGTCCTCCCATACGGCACTGCAACTCTTTTCCTTTAATACATCTTCAACTTTCTTCTCTTTTCTTTTCTTTTCTTCATTCCAGCTGCCCCTCCTCGGGTCAGAACATGGGATAATCTCATAAATTATCAATTGTATCCCTTTTAGATGAGTGGTTGACTTTAAGATTTTTGTAAACTAATTATTCACATGACAGTATTTTCTTCCATCAGACATTTGAATTTCATGTATCTTCTGGTATGACTGTGTTTTTCCTTCCCTGTCACTACTACAAACCCAATGGGATTTTAGACAACAGTCTGGGAAGACTGAGTTTGCAAAAGAGAACTCGCAGTACTCACTATCTTCAATGATACTTATCCAATAGAACATAATGTGAGCCTTGTAGGTAATTTTAAATATTCTAGTAGCCACACTGAAAATTAAAATAACTTTAATAATATATTTTCTCTAAATATATCCAAAACATTCTCATTTCACCACATACCAGTTATTAATGTGATAGTCTGCATTCTTTTTTATCATCCTATCTTTGAAATCCAGCATATATTTCACATATACAACACATCTCAATTCAAATTAGCCACATTTCAGTGCTCAATAACCACATTAGCTACTATGTGGACTAGTGGTTATCATATTGGACAGTGGAGATCTAGAAGGTGACTTGAGGAAAGGCAGGGCTGGTCAGAAAGTCTGAAGTCTGTTCCCCACAAACAGCCCCCAGTTCTACAAAGGAGGTTGGAGAAGCAGTCATGGTGTAGCAGGAATTGCAGGAGATAAAGTCTCAGATTTTGACCTTGCAAGAGCCTGCATCACTACATTACAAGGACCTTCATGATGGTGTCTGATACCCATGTCCCTGTTTTACAATTCTGTTGCCAGAGTTCATCAGAACTTTCTTTATTACCAGAATTTGGCTTCTGTTTTTCCTCATATATCTCTAATCCAACTCTGAATTATGACTTTCTTTGTAACTGAAAAAAAAAAATCCCAGAAACGTATTTTATTAATTCTAAAATATTTATTGACATTTCCATTTGGAAGTTTTAAAAATTATAGCCCCCTTTCTCTAAAACTCTAGAACATACCTCTGCATCTCTAGTATTATTCTTTCTCTGCACAGGAATTTTCTGGGAAAAATGTGTGTTTCAGGGAAGCAGCCTCTTCATTAAGAGCGCTACCACTGCATAAGAAATGAAAATGTTGAATGAATGGATGAAGTTCCCAAAATACGATGTAACCTCACAACCACAGTTCTCTCATATCAAAGGACTTTTAATCCTCTTTAAACACCTAAGGTTATCAGTGATCATAAGAGGTAATAGGAGATAAGTTTTAATACTTCAAACACATTTCAACCTCTACACTTCATTTATCCCACAAATTAGTTTACTATAAATTCATCATCGGTAACAAGTTTTATACCCCATTTCATTTTTTAAAATGATTTATTTTATTGCTTTTCTCATTTGGAACTTTTTTTCCTCTCTGCTTTCTCATACCCAAGTAAATACACATACATACACACACACCTATATATATCTTGTCATGCTATTAAAATGGTGCAAATTATACAAGACCTGCCATCATCACTGGGGACAGTTTGACACATTCCATTATGCCATACACCATGTGAGTACCTTATGTTCTTAAACATTTTCAGTTTTTCTGTTACAATCAGCATAAGAAAACCTGAATTTTATTCTACCAAATAGCAGCAAATCAGCATGCACAATGGTTTTAGAGTGACTTAACTAGAAATTCATTTAAATGAAATCATCTAGCCTATTGAGAAATAAGAGTGACAGTTTATAAGCTTCCTTCTCCTGAATATAAATATCTTTGATGTATAAATATAATCATCTGAATAAACACAGACTGGGGTGTTTCTTCTCTACTCAGCAACCAATCTTCCTTGAAATGACACATATAATTCCATAAATCAGTTTCTAATTTTTATATTTTTCAAGGTAAAAAGACACATAAATCTTTTTAAAGACATTCCCATTCCATCTAGAGTTATAATTTATCCCTAGTGTTGTCTTCAGCTGTAATGGAAGTTGATGGCCATTTATTTTCTCATTAATTTAGGGGTTCATATTAAATGGCAAGAATAATGAAATGTCACGATAGCTTTACTAATATTGTTGGCCATAACAGAGTTTAGATACTGGATGCTGAATTATCCATTTGTGTTTACAGAAACAAACTGATATGAGGGGTGTTTTTCATTTAAATATGTCACCATATGTTGGTGAAAACAGGCAGAGTTTATCTTTTTTAAAGTTTCTAAAGGTGATATTCATTGGAAAACCAAACCATCATCTAGTCCAGTGGTTCCCAACACTGCTATCAAAATTCACTCCAGTTACTCATCGATGTACATGATGGACACAGAATTATTTTTTCTGAGGAAGGTATGTTTGTGAAAACACTATTAGTCAATATTACAAAAGCCTTGCCTCCCACAGCAATGGCATTTTGGCACCAATGGTAACAGGTATATCAGTTGTCCAGAACTATTGTTCCAGTTGGCATTCATAATCCTCATCATTTTAAAAAGGTGAGAAGAAAATCTCAGGTCTCTTTTACAAAGGAAAAGACAATTCATATTCTGCTTCTGGGGTGCAAATTGATATTCTTTCTGAAGAGTGATTGGAACACATATATCCAGAGTTCTAATATGAGTGTCCCCTTGACACAGCAACTCCATTTCTGGATATTTTTCTTAGTAAAATAACCAGGAATAGGCACAGAGGGTTATTATAAAAGTATAGTGAAAAACAAGCACTTGTAAAATAATCATATAAATGCAAAATCATGACTGTGATAAGTTCCATGAAGGAGAGCCACATGTGCCTGTCATAGTAAAAATGACTGACTTAATGGAGGTCAGAGAAGACTTCCCTGGAAGTGAATTCCAATCTGATATCAGAAGCATGAGAACAAGTTAACAACCAAAGAGCATGTGGAAAATACACTGCAAGAGGTATAATGGGCACTGAGGAAGAGAATGTGAACAGTGTGAGTAACTGAAAAAAGTTCAGTGAAGGTGCTATAAAATGGATGACACAGAGGCAACATATAGGAGTCTTGAGATATGGGGGTAGGGGGGCAGGACTGGGCCATTAGGATTTCAAGGTATTTAGCTTTGAACAGTGGGAAATCATTGAGTAGGCAATGATATGATTAAATTTGTAATCTGAAAATATTCTTCTGTCTTCAGTGGTGAGATAAGAATAGAGCACCCACCAGAAACACATGGATTGACCCGGTAAGAGGTGATGGTGGCTTGCTCAATAATGAAGGCAGAGAGAGCAGCCAGTGGATGGATTCAAGTATATAAAAGGAGGGGAAATTCACATTGGAGTGAGGAAGGTGGAAGTGTCCAGTATGATTCCTAAGTTTATGTACTGTGGATGGTGTTTGGCAGGGAAGAACAGGATAATAATTTTGCCTTTGAAAGTAGAATTTGAGTAGTCTTTGAGACATTAAAAAGGAGATATCAGGTAAGCAGTTAGATATAGGGATTGTAAATTCAGAAAAACAGTTAGTGCTAGGGATATTAGTTTTCTTTTCTTTTCTCTTTTCCTCTCTTTTCCTTTTCCTTCTCTCTATTCTCTTTTTCTATTCTAGCTCTCTCTCATCTGTCCTATTTTTTTCTCTCACCCATCCTTCCTTCCTTCTTCCTTCCCTCCCTCCCTCTCTCGTAGCAAATGAACTCTTGAACGTAAGATCATCTAATGAGAGTATGTATAGTGGGAAGGGCAGAATACACAGTTACAAGTTCTAATGCATTCCAAAATTTAACATCCAAGTAGAAGAGGATGAGCTTAGAGAGATGGAGAAGTTAGGGAAGTAGAAAGAAAACTTGAATGTTGTATCAGAAAGCTGAGAGAAAATATTTTTTTCAAGAAAATAAATAAGGAGGCATGGAGAGTGCTGGATACTGAAGGGATATCTGGAAATGGAAGGAAAGAAGGAAGGAAGGAAGGAAGGGAGGGAGGGAGGAGGGAGGGAGGAGGAAGGGAGGTAGGGAGGGAGGAAAGAAGGAAGGAAGGAAGAAAGGAAGCAAGCAAGCAAGCAAGCAAGCAAGCAAGCAAGCAAGCAAGCAAGCAAGCAAACATTTAGTTTAGTGAGGCCATTGACAAGGGCTTGACCCTGAGAGTCTCTAAAAGAAAGGCTGATGATTATCATTTCTAACATCAAAAACTCTAAATAACCAGAATATAAAGAAAAAGAGGATTAAAATAATATAAATTAAAAAACAAAACGTTCAAAATATATTAATGATAAACCAATTTTCAAAAGGTTTTGCTGATTTAATTAAATATTTTACATTTTTACATTGTAAAATTGTATATAATGGTCTATATATTAAAGTAGCATGTATAAAAATAAGAGAAATATTTATAGGTTACAAATTTAGAAGAAAGGTATCCAAAATTTATATCTCATAAATCCTCTCTGAAGAAAAATATAAATACTTCAAATACAAATATGCCAAAACTATATATATGGGCCCAGCTAGATAGCTCAGTGGATAAAGAGCTCGCCGGTGTACCACATGGGAGGCCCCGGGTTCGGTTCCCGGGGACCTCTCCGAGCGGGCAGACAGCCTTGAGAAAGGCAAGCCGCCATGGGCGGGGCAGAGCCGCCGTGGGCAAGGCAAAATCCACCACGGGCAGGGCGGAGCCCCCACGGGCATGGCAAAGTCACCCATGAAAAGCGGAGCTGCCGCCTGCGAACTGCGGAAGCCGAGCAGCCCGCAAAAAACATGGAGGACTGCTGCCCGCAAAACATGGAGCGAAGCCGCCCGTGGGAACGGAATGGAGCCACCCTCGAATGGAACGAGCCACCGCCGTGGAGGGCCGACTCGGCGCGTCACCGCGGGGACGGGGGGAGACAAGAAGCAGACATAGAAAAACACAGAATAATGGACACACAGCAAGAGCAAGCAGAAAGGGGGTGGGGATATGTAATAAATAATAAATAAATCTTTAAAAAAAAACTATATATATAATAGATATAATAGAAGTTGCAAACTTACAATATAAATACCTCAAATACAAATAAGCCAAATATATATATAATATATAATATATATATAATAGAAGTTGTGAACTTAAAAACAATCATGCACATTGTGCAGAATTCCCATACAACACCTATTCCTGGAGCTAGACAGCTCTCCACACTTTCTACAATTTCTTTCCTTTCGCTTTACCAACAACATATATGAGGATCTGATAATCAGCCAACAACACTTGGTATATAACTTGGGTCTATAACATAATAAATTAATCTAGGTTCAGATGTTATATCAGTCAGGTGTTTGGTTTGTTTTTTGGTTGGTTTGCCTGTTTATTGATGGACTGTTTTGTTTTATAGACTTGTCTCTTTAATGTAGCTGTCACCCCAAAATGGCTGGCAGAACCAGAATGAGAAAAGCCTCCTAACTTCTAACTCTATACTAATTTTATTAAACTACACTTTAACCAACGCAAGCACACACCAGTACATACCCAGACAGAGACATACACAAAGAGTAAAGTACACTTGCTAGATTGTTTCATTAAGGAAAAAACATTTTTTTGTAGATTCAGAAAAAAATGAAATAAAATTTCCTACTTTATCCCTAAATTTACTAAATATTACCACAATTCTAGCTTGTTAGTGCAGAATTATGTTGTCTTTCTGGTCAGTTAAACATCAGCGACTTTCAAAAATATTTAGTTCATTAACCACTTTAGCAGATCTACTAGTCTTTTAAAATATTTACTTTCTCCTTTCAAAATTGCTGCCACCACATGAAATAAATAGCAATTTAGAATTAATGGGAGGAATCTGATTTCTCCAAGAGTCTGCCAATACAATGCTATCTTGTTAACATTAAGTTTAACAAGTAGGTTATGAATTCATAACTGAAGCAAAAATATGAGACATGAGGGCAGTCAAGCAGATTTGGTAAGCACAGTCCTTCTCAAGTCAGATTGCTTAGGTTCAAGTCCTGGGACTGCTATTTAATAGTGATGTGCCCTTGGAGAAATTATTCAAATTCTCTGCATCTTAGTTCCCCATCTGTATATACTTCTGAGAATTATTAGAAGGAAAAAAATCACTTCATATAGGAAAACTTAATGAATTGTTTTAGTTTGCTAAAGGCTGCTAATGTAAAAATACAGAAATGGGTTGGCTTTTATAATAGGAATTTATTAGGGTAAAATCTTATAGTTCTGAGGCTGTGAAAATGTCCAGATCAAGGCATTATCAGAGATACTGGCTCACCAAAAGTTGGCCGCTGGCAGATGCTGGGCTCAAACCACATGGCAAGGCAAATGGTGGCTGGACTTATTATGTTTCCTTTAGGCTCACTTTCTTCCTGAATTCAGCTGTGCATGATCAGGCATATGGGTCATCTCTCCCTGGGCCTCCTTTCTTTAGTTTTGGGCTGCTGCATAATTCCAGCCTCAAGCCTCTCTCTCTCAGCCTCTCAGGGTTTCTCTGTCTTTCTGTGGCTGTAGACGATCCTGGACTCTTCTCTCACATGGCAAGATAAAACTAGCAGCTTTCTCTCTTTGTGAGTCTCCTCCACTTATAAAGGAATCCAGTAAATGGATTAAGATCCAACCTGGGTCCCACAATCTAATCAAAGGCCCTTAGCTGAAGTGATTTTATAAAGCATGATCTAATCAAAAAGCCTTTAACTGAATCTACCCAAAAGGTTCTACATACACTAGACTTCCATGCACAGGAATGGGTTAGGTTAAAAACATAATTTCCTGGGGTCCACAAAAGATTCAAACCAGGACATGAATGTTAAATAGCATTACAATATGATAAACTTTATTAAAGATTATAAAAGGAATACTTTATATAGAAGCTTAAAGTTTTTCTCTTTCTGTTCCCATTTCATGAAAAAAAAATATCATCTCAGCTGAATTGGATAAAGAATAAAACAGCTTCTGTAACACAAAAAATAATTTAAAAGAAGCATGTGTCACTCTGAATCATGTTTTCATAGATGGAAAACACATGCATGATGCTTTAAAAGACAAGTCTATTTTCTCTGAGAAATCCATCTATATTTATACTTTCCATTATAATGAAGTCTCATAATAGTTCTCCTGATGAATACAGGAGCACAAAATATTTTGTGTTACTATTTTAAATTATTATTTAAATCATCATAGCTTAATGGGTGATTTCTAGAATTTACATGAAGAAGCCTGCACTAACAAGGATTAATATTTATTATGATACTCTACATCAAAATTTTAAAAAGCTTCTGGAAATTCATTCCTACACTTTTTTAATGTTATGAAGGAAGACAAATTTTAGCACATCTTTTATTGAAATGCAAATAAATAATTATTAAGGGAATGAAAATCAAACCAATGCCAAATGGAGAAATCTTTTGTTTTGAATTTAATGTCATTGCAATCACATAATATGTGTGATAGTTAATGTAAAAATTGTAGTTCTTCAAGAGTTAACGTAAAGCAACAATTTATGTCCCATTTATTTCTAAATAATATTCCCCCTAAGTTAATAAAGTTCAATTTAAAATCTTCAAGCCTTCCAATATTTCAAATTCCCTCAAAATGATTAGGACAACATAGCATCCAATTAACTAAGCTGTGTGAGATATGTCAAAAAGTGAAAAATGAGTAAATTCAGGATCTTCATTCTTTTATCTAATACAATTTCAATCACCTAATATATTTGATGATTCTTTCCAAAATATATGCATAAATTTTGTTGCCTTAGTCATACTTATGAAAGGATTCAATTTAGCCATGCCTAGACTTCTGACCAACAGAAGCTGTAAAATAATAAACATGTGCCATTAAGTGCCTTAATAAATTAAGACACTAAGTTTACGGTAATTGTTTATGCAATAATAGAAAATTAATACGGATAGTTATAGTGATCATTACTTTGTAGGTGTGGTAATTAAGATATAGAGAATTCAAACACATTGTCGAAGACAACACTGCTAGTGAGTGCTAAAGCTAGTTCTTTATCCAAGTTCTAATTTCTCCTTCTCCTCCCCTTCCCACCTTGCACCAAGGATATCATTACATATCCTTTTTAATGTAATGATAACTGGATGTTAGGCAGTTGTTTATCATGTATAGGCATTCAATCATTTGCCTAATTTTATCTCTACAAATCCCTTTGTGAACTGTCTAACCCTATGAGCCTCCATACAACAGATGAGAAGTTCTATATCATTGCATCTCATTTACATAAAAGAAAGGTTAAATACCATTCTAAAAGCGCAATGCAAGAAATCAAATGGTATTTTAAATCTAAAACCCATGTTTTCAAGCACCCTATACAAGTTCAGTACAACTTTTATCAAACCACTTTGCCTCAGAATATTAATGATGCTGATATAATACTATAGTTAGGATGAATCTATGCTGATACTATCATACTCCTTGGCTTTTTAAAATCAATCACATAGATGAGGTGACATAACTTTCTTAATATTTAAGTCTCTCCTAATGGAATACTGGCAATTTCTGATACTGTAAGAGCTGTGATTTACAATTATTATTTTTGAAAATTGAGTATTATCTAGTTCATTTGAAATTATAAACAAAATACACAGAAAGCAAAGAATATTCTCATATACTAGTTTCAAGAATTATACCCATAACATGAAATCATTAAAACTGATGCAAAGGAGGGACAAGATGGCAGCAGAGTATGGCAATCAAGAGGCATCTTGTCCTATAGGGCCTTTAGTAATCAGCCAGAGCTCTCTAAATCCCCTGTTTGGGGGGCCAGGAGACTAGAAGAGTATCCTGCAACATCCCTGGAAGAGTAGAAGGAGGAGACTGCCCATCTGCAGTGAAGATTCTTGAGTAGAGCACTCCACACCATGGAGGTTAGTGCCTATCCTCCACTGGCAGCCCAAGACACCTCAAGAGTTATTCCCTGACTAGAGTGGGAAGCTCTTTTTCCCAAAAACGGGGGAGGAATAGATAGTTGGGCACTGACTTCAGCTACTGTTTAGTAAATTCAGCTGGCTAACTTCTAGTCCTAAGAACAGCTGAAGTTTGAACCTAAGTTGGAAAGAGTCCAATAGCCTACATTTTAACTCTGCCTCCAACATAAGGGGAAATGGAGCAGTTTGAAAATCTCAGTGATGCTAGGGACAGGCTTCTTTCCACACAGGTCAGATTGCTGCCTTAGATTGGGCTCCAGTCTCACCTCTGGCAGAAGGAAGCTGAGGGGACCTGTACCAGCCTCACTGCAACTGTAGTCACTTTTGGCCCCTTGGACTAGATTTTTGGGCACCCATGTGGCTACATCTTTGCCATCAATAGGACAGGAGTAGGGGTGGTGTTTCCTTCGCATCTTCAGGCAACTGAAGGTGGTTTTGGCCCACACAGACTAGATTAGTGGATACTTTGGCTCCATCACCACCCCAATAGGACAGGAAGGGGAACAGTGTTCCCTCAGCCTCTCCAGGCAACTGCAGGCACTTTAGGCCAACATGGACTAGACTGTTGGACACCTGTGGCTCCATACTCAACCCTGATAGGATAGGAGGGGTAACAGCATATCCCAGCCTCTCCTGGAAACTGCAGCTGCTCTTGGCCTGCACAGACTAGACTGTTGGGACATATCTGTTCCTCCATCCCTGCCACCAACAGGGAGGAGGAGGGATACTGCTCCCTCAGCCGCTCTGGGCAACTGCAGTAGCTTTCGGCCTACATGGATTAGATTGCTGGACACATCTGTGGCCCCATCCCCACCCCTGACAGGGCAGTCATGGAGACAGTGGTCCCTCACCCTCTTCGGGCAACTGCAGTCACTTCCAGCCTGCATAAATTAGATTGTTGGACATAATTGTGGCTCTATTCCTGCAAGGGGAGGAGAGGGCCAGTGCTTCATCAGTCTACCTGGGCAACTGTGTTCAGTTTTGATCCACACATCTTACTTTACTGCCCAAAACCTGTGGCTCCATCCCTGCCCCAGGCAGGGGGAGAAGGGGCATGGAGCTCCATTAGTCTCTCTGGTCTTGGCCTGCACAGCTTGGATTACTGTACATAGCTGCTTCTCTGTCCCTACCCTGGCAGGGGAGAAAGGCAGGAGAAGCTTCATTGGTTCCTGGGGCAATGTGGGCAGCTTGAGCCTCTGCAGCTTACAGATCCAACTGCATCTTTGACTTCTACTCCACAACTAGCAAGGGAGAAAGGGCAAGAAAAATATTTTTTAAAAGAGCTGAAAAAATGTTTAGATTGGTTAAACATGTGACATTATAAAGTTCTAAATTAAGTTGAGTCAAGTTTCAAAGAAAGGCTGTAGCATGAAGCCAATAATATAGAAAGCCCTAGAATACAGAAAGAAAATGAGCCCAGAATAAGTATATCAAGTAAATCAGATGCCAAGACACCAATAAAACATTACAGTCCATACCAATTAACAGGAATACATGGCCCAGTCAAAGGAACATACTAAGCTTCTGGGTGACATAAAGGAGTTGAGACAACTAATCATAGATGTTCAAACAAATCACCTTAAATTTAATGATGTGGACTAAGAGATTGAGGATATTAATAAGACACTGGGTGAGCACAAAGAGGAAACTGAAAGGATACATAGAAAAGTAGCAGATATGGGAATGAAAGGCAAAATAAATGAAATTAAAAATACACTGGAGGGAGTGGATGTGGCTTGACCAGTTAAGCACCTGCTCCCCCATGTGGGAGGTCCCAGGTTCAGTTTCCAATGCCTCCTAAAGATGATAAACAATAAGCAGACAATGAGCAAAAATGAGCAGACAATGAGCAAAAAACAAGGAGTCAATGAGCAAAAACAATGAGCAGACAATGAGCAAAAACAAATGAGCAGGGAGTGGATGAGGCCCAAGCAGTTGATTGCCCGCCTCCCTCATGGGAAGTCCCGGGTTCGGTTCCTGGTGCCTCCCTAAAGAAAGAAAGAAAGGAAAAAAAGACAATGAGCAGACAGCAAGCAAAAAACAAGCAGACAACGAGCAAAAACAATTAGCAAAACAGATAAGGGAGCCATCTCAAGGGGAGCAAGATACACTGGAGGCATACAACAGCGGATTTGAAGATGCAGGAGAAAGGATCAATGAGCTTGAAGACAGGGTCTCTGAGAATGAACATACAAAATAACAGATAAAGAAAAGAATGGAAAAAATTGGACAGGGTCTCAGGGAACTAAATGAAAACAAGAGATATGCAAACATATGTATCATGAGTGTCCCAGAAGGAGAAGACAAAGGAAAAGGGGCAGAAGGAATATTTGAGGATATAATGGTAGAAAATTTCCCAAATCGATTGAAGGACATAGATAACTGTGTCCAAGAAGGACAATGTACTCCCACCTGAATAAATCTGAATAGACCTACTCTGGGACATATATTAATCAGAATATCAAATGTGAAAGTTAAAGAGAAAATCCTGAGAACAGCACAAAAAAATCAATTCATCACATACAGGGGATACTCAATGAAATTAAGAGCTGATTTTTCATCAAAAAACATGGAGGCAAGAAAGCAGTGGTATGACATATTTAAGACACTGAAAAAGGAAAAATGCTAACCAAGAATCTCATATCTGGAAAGATTGTCTTTTGAAAAATAAGGGCAAGTTTAGAATATTCAAAGATAAAGAGAAACTGAGAGGATTTGTAACAAAGAGACTGGATTTGCAGGAAATACCAAAGGGAGTGCTACCACCTGAAAAGTAAAGACAGGAGAGACAGGCTTGGAAGAGAGTCTAAAAATGAAGAATATATCACTAAAAGTAATTAAAAGTGTAAAAAGAGTGGTAAAAATAAGATATAACAGATAAAACCCAAAGGTCAAAATGGGTGAAGTAAGAATTGGATTTACAGTAACAACATTGAATGTTAATGGAGTAAACACCCTAATCAAAAGACACAGACTGGTGGAATGGATAAGAAAATATGAGCCATCTATATGTTGTCTACAACAGATTCATTTTAGATCAAAGGATACCAATAGATTGAAAGTGAATGTCTGGAAAAAGATAATCCACACATGCAGTAATGACAACAACAAAAACCTGGAGTGGCTTATATTTATATGGGAAGATATAGACTTAAAAGCAAATCTGTTAAAAGAGTCAAGAATGGACATTATATATTAATAAGAGAGGCAATTCACCAGGAGGAAATAACAATCATAACTGTATATGCACCTTACCAGGATGCCCAAAATTACATGAGGTAAACACTGGTAAAACTGAAGGGAGAAATAGATGTCTCTACATTAATAGTTGGTGACTTAAATACACCACTCTCATGATCATCATTGGATAGAACATTTGGGCAGAGGATCAATAAAGAAAACAGCCTAAGTAATATGATAAATGAACTAAACCTAATAGACATATACAGAACACTGTACCCCAAAATAACATTATATATATTGTTCTCAAGAGTTCATGGATTCTTCTCCAGAATTGACCATATGTTGGGTCACAAAACAGAAATCAATAAATATTAAAAGATTAAAATCCTACAAAGTACCTTCTCTGATCATAATGGAATAAAGCTGGAAGTCAACAACAGGCAGAAAAGGAAAATTCAAAATATATGGAGATTAAACAACACACTCTTAAATAATCAATTTGTCAAAGACAAAAATGGTAGAGAGATCAGTAAATTCTCAAGATGATGAAAACAAGAACATAACATATCATAACCTATGGGATGAAATGAAGGCAGCACTGACAGGGAAATTTATAATCCTCAATGCTTTCATTAAAAAAGAAGAAAGAACTAAAATCTATAACCTAATACACAGCTAGATGAACTAGAAAAAAAAAGCAACCTAATCCCAAAGCAAGCAGAAGGAATGAAATAATAAAGATCAGAGCAGAAATAAATGACATTTATTCGTGTTTTTTCTTTGTCAGGACCAGATGGCTTCGCAGGTGAATTCTACCAAGCATTCAAAGAAGATTTAATACCACTCTTACCCAAATGCTTCTAAAAAAGTGAACAGGAATGAATGATACCAAACTCATTCCATGAAGCCAATATCACCCTAATAACAAAGCCAGATAAAGGTATTACAACAAAAGAAAATTACAAACTCATTTCCCTAAGGAAAATATATGCAAAAATCCTCAACAAAATACTTGCTAATTGAATCCAACAACACATTAAAAGAATTATTCATCATGATCGACTGGGTTTTATGCCAAGTATGTAAGTGTGGTTCAAGACAAGAAAATCAATCAGCATAATACATCACATTAATAAATTAAAGAAGAAGAATCACATGATCAGCTCAACTGACACAGAGAAGGCATTTGACAAAATACAGCATCCTTTCTTGATAAAAATACTCCAAAATATAGGAACTGAATGAAACTTTCTCTACATGATAAAGGGCATATATGAGCAATGCACAGCTAACATTCTACTCAATGGTGAAAGACTGAAAGATTTCTGGTTGATATCAGGAATAAGACAATGTTGCCCACTGTCATCACTGCTGTTCATTATCATGCTAGAGACCTTAGCTAGAGGAATAAGGCAAGAAAAAGAAATAAAATGCATCCAAATTTGAAATGAAGAAGAAACTTTTGCTATTTGCAGATATGATTGTATTCCTAGAAAGTCCTGAAAAATCTACAACTAAGCTACTAGAGTTAATGAACAAGTTCAGCCAAGTTGCAGGATACAATATTAATATGCAAAAATCAGTAGTATTCCTGCACATTAGAAATGAGCAATATGAGGAGGAATTCAGGGGGAAAATTCCATTTATAATAGTGACTAAAAGAATCAAGCATGTAGTAATAGACTTAGCCAAGGATTTAAAATACTTGTATTCAGGAAACTACAATGTGTTGCTAAAAGAAAACAAAGAAAACCTAAATAAATGGAAGAACATTCCGTGTTCATGAATGGGAAGACTAAAAATGGTTAAATTGTCAGTTCTACCCAAATTGATATACAGATCCAATGCAATCCCGAAAAAAATTCCAGTAGCCTTTTTTTAAAAAAATGGAAAACCCAATTATCAAATTTATTTGGAAAGGCATGGGGCCCAAAATATTTAGAAACATCTTATAAAGGAAGAATGAAGTTGGAGGTCTCTCAATTCCAGACTTTATATCACAGTACCAATAGTACAGTGGTAAAAACAGCATGGTACTGGCATAAAGATAGATATATAGAACAGCAGAGCCAGACTGCTGATTCAGGAGCAGACCCTCACATCTATAATCAAGTGGTTTTTGACAAGACTCTCAAACCCTCCCAGCTGGGGCAGAACAATCTATTCAAAAAACGGTGTTGGGAGAACTGGATATCCATATCCAAAAGAAAGAAAGAGGACCCCTATTTCACACCTTATACAAAAGTAACCTCAAAAATGGATCAAAGACCTAAATATAAAAACTAAAATCATAAAACTTCTAGAAGAAAATGTAGGGAAACATCTTCAAGACCTGGTGGTTGGTTGTAGTTTCTTAAAGCCTTACACTAAAAACACAAGCAATGAAAGAAAAAATGGATAAATGGGACCTTCTCAAAATTAAACACTTTTGTGCTTCAAAGGTCTTTGTAAAGAAGGTGAAAAGACAGCCCACACAATGGGAGAAAATATTTGGAAACCACATATCCAATATGGGTATCATTCCAATGCTATATAAAGAGAACATACAACTCAACAGTAAAAGGGTAAGCAATCCAATTTTAAAATGGGAAAAACACTTAGACATTTCTCCATTGAGGAAATATAAATGACCAAAAATCACATGAAAATAATGTTCAATTTTGGTAGTTACTAGGCAAAAACAAATCAAAACTACAATGAGATATCATCTCACACTTCATAGAATGGCCATTATTAAAAAAAAAACACAACAGAAAACAAGTGCTGGAGAGGATGTGAAAAAATAGAAATACTCCTTCACTTTTGGTGAAGTCTCTGTGGAAGACAGTTTGGCATTTCCTCAGTAAACTAAATATAGAACTGACACATGATCCATCAATCCCTCTACCAGGAATATATAGAGAACTGAAAACAGTGACACAAGCAGACATTTGCACACAATGCTCATAAGTGGCATTATTCACAATTGTGAAAAGATGGAAACAACCCAAGTGTCCATCAAATGATGAACAGATAAACAAAATGAGATATCTGCATATGGTGGAATACTATGCTTCTGTAAGAAGAAATGAAATTGGGACACGTATGATAACATGGATGAACCTTGAGGACATTACATTGACTGAAATAAGCCAGACACAAAAGGACAAATATTATATGGTCTCATTAATATAAACTATGTATGAAGAACAAACAAGTGGAATTAAAACCTAAGGATAGGTTACTAAGAGATAGTTTGAATATTAAGAAGCTGTACTGATGCTTAATATATGTAGAGGTCTTAATTACCTCGATTGTAAAAATGAGGAAATGGATAGAGCTGATGGTGACACATCACAGTGAATATAACTAATACCATTGGTTTGCAAATGGGATTGTGACTGAAAGGGGTAGTTTAAGGATGTAAATGACAATTGAAAAAAAGCTAGAGAATAATCTAGGGACTGAATAACATAGTGAACCCGGAGGTGGAATAGAATTGTGTTAATAGTACAAACACAAGAATGTACTTCCATGAGCTAGAACAAATGTATGTCACTATTACAAGGTGGTAAGAATACAGTGATGCATGAGAAAATACAATTAATGTAACTTTTGGAAGATAGTTAACAGAAATATTGTAATATTCTTGCATCAGTGTCAAAGAAGGCAGTATATCAATGCTAAGGGTCAATATTAGGGGAGTATGGAACTTTATTCTTTTATTAAGGAAAATGTTTGAATTTAATGAGGTAATGACTGTGATGCCTCTGCGGTGAAAGTGAGTCACTGAATGTACACTTTGGATCGATTGTACAAGGCATTGGACTGTATAACACAGTGAAACATGGTGGAAGATGGACTGTGGTTACAGTACAAATATGAGAGTGTTCTCCCATGAATTATAAAAAATATAAAATACTAATACATGGTGTTAAAAATAGGGGGTGTATAGAAAAAATACACCAAATATAAGGTAAAAAAAGAAAAAACTGATGTAGCCAAGACACTTTTTAAAATTCCTGTAAAAGTTGTTCTCATATATCAGAAAATGAGAAAAATGCTGGTGAGTATTTGTTTAAAGAACTCGAGCTGCACACACACAAAAACCCACAAAAATAATATTTTCTTTTCAAATTCTTGAACTAGTGCCTCAACGGGACCAGCAAGACAGAATTTTGATTTTATATTTCTCTGATTTTAGGGAAAATAATAGCAGAATATTTTCAGATGTTATCAGGGAGAAAATAAAATAAATAGTTTATTCAGCCACAGCATGTGGGGCTAAAAGCAATTAAAAGCAGTTTCAAACAGAGATACACCATTTTCCTTCTATACCAAAGTTGCAATATGCTGACCCAGTTAGCTTCTTAAATATGAAACACAAAAACTGTCTTCATACTAGATGACTTTTAGGTATCTAAATATTCACTGGACATCAGAATGAAAGGGTATTATATTTTCAGTGGGAAGTTAAAGAAACAAATATTGGAAACAGCAAGACATCACTTAAGAGGCTAAAACCCAGAAATGCCATTTCTGTGATGCTTTCTTTCCCTGTTTGCTTTTGGCCTACCTCTTTAGAAATCAGAGGAGTTGAAGAATTCTAGATGAATTTCTTCCTTGAAATAAGGATTTGTATGTGAAAAAACATATTTAAGGTCAGATAGCTAGAGTATTGGAAAGAACTAAAACCCAGGATTGTCCCTTTGTGTTTTGGTACATCATGTTGACCACACAGCATCCTTATGTAAAATTCATAACCTGTGCACCTAATACAAATAGATACTCAATAAAGATTAGCAATAATTCCCAAAGAAAGACTACTCACTTTGAAAAAAAGATAACAGCATTTTGGAAACAGGAAAGTAAACTTAGCAAATTTATAACAACAAGAAGTAGGATAATTGCTAAGTTTGGGCATTTTTTTAAATATTATGTGAAAGATAAAGGTACAATGTGCACATCTCATTTCCAATGTACCAGATGATCTTTAGCACATAAGAACATGAATAAAAATGATATTTACCTTTTCTTTAAAACACCTGTATATAGCTGGAAACAGAATTAATGGATTAACAGTTATTTAAATAAAATAAAGGCTGAGAATTCAAAGTACTTATAGATACAATTATTCTGTGAAAAAAATCTACAAATTTGAGTGCTCTTTTGTTAAGGTATGAATTCAATTATAAAAAAATAAAGGGCCCGGCTAGATAGCTCAGTGGATAAAGAGCTCGCTGGGAAACCACATGGG
>PVKH010008923.1:0-19375 GCA_004027955.1 Chaetophractus vellerosus | reverse complement strand
GCCATTCTCAAGGCGGTCTGCCCGCTAGGAGAGGTCCCCGGGAACCGAACCCAGGGCCTCCCATGTGGTTTCCCAGCGAGCTCTTTATCCACTGAGCTATCTAGCCGGGCCCATTGAGCATCTTTTTATGTGATTATTGGCTCTTTCTGAGTATTTTCTTTCAAGAAATGTCTAGTCAAGTCATTTGCCTATTTTTAAATCAAACTATTTGTCTTTTAATTGCATTGTTAGAGTTCTAGACTCTTTCTAGATATATGATTTGAAAATGTTTTCTCCCATTCTGAGAATTATCTTTTACTTTCTTGATAATGTCCTTTGAAGGACAAGCAATTCTAGTTTTTATGAAGTGCAAATTATCTATTTTTTTCTTTCTTTGCATGTGCTTTAGATGTCATATCTAAGAAATCATAGCCTAATTCAAGGTCATGAATATGTACACTGATGTTTTCTTCTTAAGAGTTTTATTTAGCTCTTCCGTTTAGGTCATTGATCCATTTTGAGTTAAATTTTGTATATGGTTTGAAGTAAGGGTCCAATTTCATTATTTTGCATGTGGCTACTCAGTTGTCCCAGTATCATTTGTTGAAAACACTGTTCCTTCCTCATTGGATTATCATGACACACTTGTTGAAAATCAATTGACCATAAATGTATGGGTTTATTTCTGGCCTCTAAATTCTTTTTTACTTAAATCTTCTGGACTCGTGTCTTTTTATCCATTCTGTCATTCACTGCCTTCTGATTCAAGTGTTTAACCCATTTATTTTTAATGTAATTACTGATAAAGTAAGATTTACACCTGCAATTTTGCTATTTGTTTTTATTTATCTTATGTCCTTTTTGTTCTGTTCTTTCATTAGTGACTTCTTTAGCTGATCTAAATATATACCTGAATACAATTTTTATTGAAACATTCTTTGAGAAATGTACCAAACTATTGCTCTTGCCAGTGCTTTTTAAGAATTTATCTACTTGTGGAATTGGAAGTGCTTAGTTTGACTTGAGCTCAAGACCAGAGTTACGTACCATGGTGGATACTTCTAGGTGTTTTTTGCATAGAAGTCATTACCATTCTTTCGTTACTGTGCAAGTATTTATCCTAGTAAACACATTTTTCCCCTTTCAAATCTGCAAACCACCTGATATTCTCTCTCTAGATGTCCTGGAGCTTCTCATCGGAGAGTTGCCCTAGAGAAAAGGAAAACTAGTAAAACTCAGACAGAGATTGAGAGTGAAAATGGACCCACTGTAGTAGATCATCCAGGGACTGTGTCACCAGAAACAGACAGTTCGGGTACTGGAGCAGTGCCTGCCGAGCGGGACTTTACATCAGCATCTCTATCTGCGTGGGCTGAGGAACCTGGCCTGGACAACCCTGCCTTTGAGGAGAATGCTGGAGCTGACAGTAGGTGGAGTTTACCTCCTCCTTTCATATCTAATCTCTCTCTTTTCCAGATTGGACATTTTCAAACAGATTTCCTTTCTTCCTTCTACTTCTTCCCACTCTCCCAACATAAACTTTTTTTTCTCTTAAAAAAGTAACTGTATGGAGGTATAACTTATGTACTACAAAATTCACCCATTTCAAGTGTGCAGTTCTAACAGGTTGCATTTTTTAAGTGAAAAATGTCCCTTGCCCCAGAGGAAGATGGTCCTTTCCTATCCCTTTTCCATTATGGTCCATGAACTCACTAGTCATTAGCATCATTCTTTTTGTTTATGTATTTAGAAACTTGTTTGCTTCTGCACATGAGGAATCAACAACATCAAAAATGCCCAAAATAGTAGCTCAGTTTAAGTGCTTACTCTGCTCTGATTTTTGTGCTTTATTTTTTTTTAACAGGTGAGAAAACTGAGGCTTAGAGAAACTAAATAACTTGCTCAAGCTCATCCAGCCAGTAAATGGCTGGGTATATATTGGCTCCAAAGCCACGCTTCCTGCTGCAGTGCTTCTCTGATACCAGTCACTACTCTAACCATATGTACCACTAGGAAATAAATAGAAAGCTCATAGTCAAACCTTGGTCATAAATCTTGGTAGATTGTCTTAGAAAATTACTTTTAAAAATAATTTTCTTTTACAAATGCTATACAAATTTAAATTTTCCCTGATACAGTCCTAACCCTTTTTCATCTCCCAAGGCTAAGTTCAAGCCCCCTGGCTCCCCTGGACCTTGATGTGCCTGCTATCCCAATGCCCATGGTGTTTCCATATCACAGAGTCAGTCTTTTATTTATACTGCCTTGCATTGTTTTACAACTGTCTCATGGTCCAAACTCTCTTACCACTTGGGAGTAAGGTGACTTTCTCTTAATATTCCTTAATCTGATCAGTGTCTCTAATGGCCTGATACATAGTAGCTACTTTTTACAGATCACTTTTGGAAAAGGAAATTTTTAGATAATTTTAACACACAGATCATTTTTGTAATTCTGTTTCTTATCCAGTGACATTGCTGAGTTTTTAAATAATCTCTTAGCATAAGATTATTTATTTACTTGAAGATAATCAGAATATAAAATGTTTTTCTTTTTTCTCTCTCATGTTTTAACTTGACAGCCGCACAACAGCCACTTAGTTTGCCAGAAGGAGAAATAACCACAATTGAAATCCATCGGTCTAATCCTTATATTCAGTTAGGAATTAGCGTTGTGGGTGGCAATGAAACACCACTGATTAATATTGTTATCCAGGAAGTCTATCGAGATGGGGTAATCGCCAGAGATGGAAGACTCCTTGCTGGAGACCAGATTCTTCAGGTGCCAATTTTAGTTATTCTGTTAACTTGTATCTTTCTATTCTTGTTTATAAGTTGTAAAATTTAGAAAATTGTGGGCTTGTGGAAACTGAATAATATAAAGATTAGCTTTGTTGTTTTTATGTACAAAACATTAGAAGTATCTGCAGTTTCTCCTATTTTCCCATATATATATTGGATATATATATCTTTTCTCCCTACCTCTAATTTCAGTCCCATGTATAATTCAGCCCTGGGTGCTCAGACTTTTCTGAGTAGCCAGACCCTTCCCTGGTATGGACTCCATGATGGGTATTTCAGTACTGCCTTCACCTGTCCTGGAATTCTCTCCTCCCATTGGCTTTACCCTGAGCCCAGTTTTCCCATCCATCAGCTACCTTCATTGTCTGATATATCCTTCTCTACACTGATTGCTAAAATTAGAAAAGGCAGAACCATGCAGTACTAGTTGCTTATAATTTATACTACAGAATTTAAGATGGTGTTTTAGTTTGCCAAAGGGCTGCCAATGCAAAGTACCAGAAATGTGCTGGCTTTTATAAAGGAGATTTATTTGGGGGTAAAAGCTTACAATTCCAAGGCCATGAAAAGTCCAACTCAAGACACCATAAGAGGTGCTTTCTTGCCAAAGTCAGCTGCCACATGTTGAAGCATGATGGTGGGCAATTTCTGCCTATGTTTCAGCCCTCCCCTCCAGCTTCCTCTCTCAGGCTCAGCTGCTCCACTTTCTTCCCGATTTCAGCAAGCTGGTATAGGGCAATTTCTGCCTATGTTTCAGCCTTCCCCTCCAGCTTCCTCTCTCAGGCTCAGCTGCTCCACTTTCTTCCTGATTTCAGCAAGCTGGTATAGGGCCTGTCTCTTTCTGGGCCTCCTATATCAATCTTGGTTGTTTCATATTCTTCCCAAGTTCAGCTATAAGCTATCAGGCACATAACAGGGCTGGTCTCCTCATGAGCTGCTCATGGGCCCAGCCTCTTGGAGGCTTCATACTTAAGCAGTTGTCTCTTGCTCACTGCAGAATTATATATGCTGGCTCCCTTTTTCCTCCTCTGTCTGTCTACGTGAGTCCATTAATATCAGACCCAGCAAGGAAGCCTGGACTCCACCTGAGTCACACCTCAGTGATGTAGTCCAATAAAAAGCTCTACATCAATCTTAACAGGTAGTCTAATCAAAGGCCTGTCAACCGAATTTATTGCAATCAAATGGTATCATACCCAGAGGAATAGATTAGTTTACAAACATAATCATTCTCTTTTGGGGATTTATAAAATAATCTCAAACTGCCAAAGATGGGATTCAAAATTTTTTTTGTCATCTCTCATTGACTCCCTAATGCATTGCTCCTCAGAAAACATTCTAACTCTGCATTTTCATTAACCCCTGATATCACACTTACTTCTTCCCTTTCCTGATCTCTAGGAAGAAATAGGTATTCCAAATAGAGAACTAGCACAAGATAGTATTTTACTAGAGGGCATGTGGAGACTGAGGGGATGGGATGGTGAGAATTCTACTGTATGGGCTTAGATGATAGTTGGAACTAAAAGAATAGATGACTCCCAGAGGGAGAGAGAAGAAATGTTTGTGAACAAGAAAAAAGGACTTTTACTTAAGCTCAAGGCCTCGTCCCTTATTGGTTTAGTTGTTCAGTCTTTCACTGTGATCTGTTGATAACTAGCCCTTACTTTGATTTTCCATGTTACCTCTCTAGTCTAAGCCTTTACTGCTTCATATTTAATTTCGTAGAATATCCCATCAAATACCTCTGCCTCCCATCTCTCCTCCCTCAGATTTGACATGACTGCAGGCTAATATATCTGTAACACTGCCTTCCTTTTAAGGATGTGATTCAAGGTCAAGCTCAAACTTGTTCCAGGCATACCAGTTTGTTCATTTCTTTATTCAGTCATTAATTTATTCTTTCAATAAAAGTGTATTTGGATAAAAGAATTCTGAGAGCAGCAAGAGAAAAGCAATGTATCACATATTAGGGATACCCAATAAGATTAAGTGCCAATTTCTTATCAGAAAACATGGACGCAAGAAGGCAGTGGTATGATATATTTACAATAATGCAAGAGAAAAACTGTCAGCCAAGAATCTTATATCTGGCTAGATTGTCTTTCAAAAATGAGGGTGAGTTTTGAATATTCACAGATAAACAGAAACTGAGAGAGTTTGTAACCAAGAGACTGGCTTTGCAGGAAACACTAAAGGGAGTACTACAGCCTGAAAAGAAAAGACAGAAGAGAGAGGTTTGGAAGAGTCTAGAAATGAAGATTATGTTAGTAAAAGTAACTAAAAGTTTAAAAAGAGTGGTGAAAATAAAATATGATAGATAAAACCCAAAAGTCAAAATGGGTGAAATAAGAATTGCCTTTACAATAATAACATTGAATATTAATGGACTAAACTCCCCAGTCAAAAGACACACTGGTGGATAAGAAAATATGAGCCATCTATATGCTAGGGTCTACAAGAGACTCGCTTTAGACCCAAGGATACCAAGGCTAGAAAAGATATTCCACACATGCAGTACCCCAAAAAAAGCTGGAGTAGACATGCTTATATTGGATGAAATAGACTTTAAAAGCAAGACAAGGAAGGACAGAATATATTAATAAAAGGGGCAATTCACCAGGAAGAAATAACAACCATAAATGTATATGCACCTAACCAGATACATGAGGCAAACACTGGTGAAACTTAAGGGGGAAATAGATATCTCTACAATAACAGTCGGAGACATCAATACACCACTCTCTGCATTGGATAGAACATCTGGGCAGAGGATCAATAAAGAAAAAATAGATTGAATAATATGATAAATAGACTACACCTAATAGACTATACAGAACATTTCACCCCAAAATCTCAGAATATACATTCTCCTCAAGTGCTTATAGACCTTTCTCCAGGATAGACCATATGTTGGGTCACAAAGCAGATCTCAGTACATTCAACAAGATCAAAATTATACAAAGCACCATCTCTGATCATAATGGATTAAAGTTGGAAATCAACAAGAGATGGTAAAAGGAAAATTCACAAATACATGGCGATTAAACAATGCACTCTTAAATAATCAGTAGGTTAAAGAAGAAATTGCGAGAGAAATCAGTATATATCTTGAGACAACATATCAGGACCTATGGAATGCAGCAAAGGCAGTGCTGAGAGCCTGCAATGCTTACATTAAAAAGAAGAAAGAACTAAAATCAATGACTTAACTACAAAGCTGGAGGAACTAGAAAAAGAACAACAAACTACTAAAGCAAGTAGAAGGAATGAAATAACGAAGATCAGAGCAGAAATAAATGAAATTGAAAACAAAAAAGCAATAGAGAAAATTAACAAAAGCAAAAGTTGGTTCTTCAAGAAGATTAACAAGGAACTGGCTGTAGCTCAATTGGTAGGGTTCTGGTTTACCACATGGGAGGCCCCAGGTTTGGTTCCCGGGGCCTCCTCGAGTGGGCAGACTGCCTCGAGAAGGCAAGCCGCCATGGGCAGGGCAAGCCCCCGTGGGCAGGGCAAGCCGCTGCAAGCAGGCAGGCTGCCATGCAGTAAGCTGACTCAGCGGGTCGCCGCAGCGGGGGAAGACAAGCAGACACAGAAGAACTCAAAAGTGAACACAGCAAGAACAAGCAGAAAGGGGGGGGATATATAATAAATAAAAAATAAATCTTTAAAAAAATAAGAAGAAGATTAACAAAATCAACAATCCCTTAGCTAGACTGACAAAGAAAAAAAAGAGAGATTGAAAAATTAAAAAATGAAAATGGATACATTACTACTGACCCCACAGAAATCAAAGCGACCATAAGAGGACACCATGAACAACTATATGCCAATAAACTAGACAATGTAGATGAACTAGAAAAATTCCTAGGAACATACAAATAAACTATGCTTACCTGAGAAGAAATGGAAGACCTCAACAAAGCAATCACAAGTAAAGAGATTGAAACAGTCATCAAACAACTTCCCAAAATGAAAAGCCTAGGACCAGATGGTTTCACAGGTGAGTTCTACCAAACATTCAAAGAAGATTTAACACCAATCTTACTCAAGCTCTTCCAAAAAATTGAACAAGAAAGAACACTTACAAACTCATTCTATGAAGCCAATATCATCCTAATACCAAATCCGGGTAAAGATATTACAAAAAAAAAGAAAATTACTGACCCATTTCCCTAATGAATATGGATGCAGAAATCCTCAACAAAATGCTTGCTGATTGAATCTAACAACACATTAAAAGAATTATTCGGGGCGACTGGATAGCCCAGTTGGTAGGGCGCAGGTTTACCACATGGGAGGCCCCGGGTTCAGTCCCTGGGCCTCTTCTAATGGGCAGACCGCCTCGAAAAAGCAAGCCAACGTGTGCGGGGCACGCTGCCGCGGGCGGGGCACGCTGCCACAGGCAAAGGCAAGCCCCCATGGGCGGGCAAAAAGACAAGCCCCCGCGGGCAAAGGCAAGCCCCCGCAAGCAAGGGCAAGCTGGGCCACCGTGCCAGTGAGCTGACTCGGCAGGTCGCCCTAGCAGGGGGAGACAAGCAGACACAGAAGAACGCAGAGAAAAAAAATGAACACAGCAAGAACATGCAAAAAGGGGGGGATGTATAATAAATTAAAAATAAATCTTAAAAAAAAAAAAAAGAATTATTCATCGTCATCAAGTGGGTTTTATACCAGACATACAAGGGTGGTTTAACACAAGAAAATCAATCAGCGCAATATACTGCATTAATAAACCAAAAAAGAAAAATCACATTATCCTATCAATTAACACAGAAAAGGCATTTGACAAAATATAGCATCCTTTCTTGATAAAAATACTACCAAAGATAGTAATTCAAGGAAACTTTCTCAACATGATAAAGGCCATATATGAAAAACCCACAGCTAACATTGTACACAATGGTGAAAGACTGAAAGCTTTCCCATTGAGATTAGGGACAAGAAAAGGATGCCTGCTGTCACCACTGTTATTCAGGATAGTACTAGAGGTTATAGCTAGAGCAATCAGGCAAGAAAAAGAAATAAAAGATATCCAAATCAGAAAGGAAGAAGTAAAAATTTCACTATTCACAGATGATATGATCCTATACCTAGAAAGTCCCAAAGAATCTACAACAAAGCTTCTGGAGCTAATAAATGATTTCAGTAGAATGTCAGGATACAAGATCAATACGCAAAAATCTGTGGTGTTTCTATACACTAGTAATGCACAATCCGATGAGGAAATCTGGAAAAAAAATTATATTTACAATAGCAAATAAAAGATTCACATATTTAGGAATAAACTTAACCAAGGATGTAAAGCAGTTATATTCAGAAAACTACAATGCATTGCTAAAAGAAATTTTAAAAGATCTAAATAATTGGAAGAACATCCCATGCTCATGGGTTGGAAGACTAAATATCATAAAGATGTCAGTTCTACACAAATTGATATACAGATTCAATGCAATCCCAATAAAAATTCCATCTGCATTTTTTAAACAAATGGAAAACACAATTATAAAATTTATTTGGGGAACAGATGTGGCTCAAGCGGTTGAGCTCCCACCTCCTACATGGGAGGGCCCGAGTTCAGTTCCCAGTGCCTCCTGAAAAAACAAAAACAAACAACAAGCAATACAAATGGATAAACCAACTCAGGGAAGCCGATATGGCTCAGTGAGCGCTGGCTTCCCAGTTACAAGGTCCCAGGTTCAATCCCCGGTGCTGGGTACCTCAAAGGAAAAAAAAAACATTTTTTTTGAAGGGTAAGGGCCCCCAAATAGCCAGAAACATCTTAAAAAGGAAAAGCAAAGTTGGAGGACTTTCACTTCTGTATTTTGAGACATATTACCTAGCTACAGTGGTAAAAACAGCATAGTACTGGCATAAAGATAGACACATAGACCAATGGAACTGAATTGATGATTCAGAAACAGACACATCTATGGTCAAATGGTTTTTGTTTGCTTGCTTGTTTTAAGATTTTATTTTATTTATTTCTGCACATACCCCCCCCACCCCCGTTGTTTTTACACTCCCTGTTTGTTCTCTGTGTTCTTCTGTGTCTGCTTGTCTTCTCTTTAGGCGGCACCAAGAAACAATCCTGGGACCTTCTGGAGTGGGAGAAAGGTGCTCAATCCCTTGCGCCACCTCAGCTCTCTGGTCTGCTGCATCTCTTTATCGTCTCTCCTCTGTCTTTTTTTGTTGCACCATCTTGCTGCGCCAGCACTCTGCTCAGGCCAGCTTGCCTTTCACCAGGAGGCCCCAGGAATCGAACTTTGGACCTCCTATATGGTAGACGGGAGCCCAGTTGCTTGAGCCATATCCGTTTCCCTCAGGTGATTTTTGACAAGCCTTTCAGACCCACTCAGCTGGTAAACACAGTCTGTTCAACAAATGGTGCTGGGAGAACTAGATATCCATAGCCAAAAGAAAGAAAAAGGACACCTATCTCACACCTTTATAAAAAAAATTAAGTCAAAATGGATCAAAGACCTAAATATAAAACATAGAATCATAAAGCCCCTAGAAGAAAATGTAGTAAAACATCTTCAAGACCTGGTGGTAGGTGGTGCATTCTTAAATCTTACACGTGAACAATGAAAGAAAACATTGATAAATGGGACTTCCTCAAACTTAAACAGTTTTGTGATTCAAAGGACTTCATCAAGTTGAAAAGGCAGCCCACTCAATGGGAGAAAATACTTGGAAACTACATATCCAATAAGGGTTTGCTTTCCATTCAATATAAAGAGATTTTACAACTCAACAATAAAAGAGCAAGCAATCCAATTAAAAAATGGGCAAAAGACTTAAATAGACATTTCTCCAAAGAGGAAATACAAATGGCCAAAAAGCACACAAAAAACTGTTCCATATCACTAGCTATTAGGGAAATGCAAATCAAAACCTCAATGAGATATCATCTCACACCTCATAGAATGGCCATTATTTTTTAAAAAAGAGAAAACAATAAGTGCTGGAGAGAATGTAGAGAAGTAGGAACACTCCTTCACTGTTGGCAGGATCATAAAATGGTGCAGCCTCTGGAAAGCAATTTGACTGCTCCTCAGGAAGCTAAATATAGAACTGCCATATGATCCAGTGTTTCCTCTACAAGGAATATTAGAACTGAAAATTGTGACACGAACAGACATCTGCACACCAATGTTCCTAGTGGCATTGTTCACAATTGCCAAAAGATGGAAACATCCCAAGTGTCCATCAACCAATGAATGGATAAACAAAATGTGGCATATACATACAATGGAATACTATGCTGCAGAAAGAAGAAACAAAATTGCATCACATATGATAACATAGATGAATCTTGAAGACATTATGCTAAGTGAAATAAACCAGATACAAAAGGACAAATATTACATGGTCTCAATAATGTAAACTAAATATGAAGAATAAACACATGGAGTTAAAACCTAGAATATAGGTTATTAGGAGATAAGAGGAGGGCTATGAAGGAGTACTGATGCTTAATGTGTATAGAAGTTTTAATTAAGTTGACTGTAAAAGTGTGGAAATGGATAGAGTTGATGGTAATACATTATAGTGAGCAACAACTGGTTTATAAATGGGATTGTGGCTGAAAAAGATAGTTTAGGGATGTAAATGTCAATTGAAAGAAAGCTAGAGAATAATCTAGGGACTGAATAGCACAGTGAACCCAGAGGTGGATGAGAATTGTGATTGATAGCACAAGTGCAAGAATGTCCTTCTGTGAACTAGAATGGATTTACGTCACTATTGCAGGGTAGTGGTACTATGGAGAAGCGTGGGAAAAATATAATTAATGTAGCCTAAGGACTATAGTTAACAGCAATACTGTAATATTCTGGCATCAATGCCAAAGATGCAATAATATAATATTAAGGGGGTATGGAAGATATATGCCAAATGTACGCTAGACCATAGTTAGTGGTAATAGTCTGATGGTGATATCTCATAATCTATAACAAATGGTCCACCATGGTGTGGTATGTTGGTGAAAGGTTGTTGTATGGGATCTACACAAGTGCATGATTGTTTTGTAAATTCACAACTTAGGTAATAAAAATATGTTTTTTAAATGTATTGAATACTTAAAATCTTATAATGTTTTAGGCTCTGTACAAGTTGCTGGGGATTCAATTAGAGCAAAACAACAGTTCCTGTCCTCATGGGATTTATGATCTCCTGGAAGAGTCCCACATAGCAGTTCCCCTTGCTTCCCTCCAAGCAGCTCATTACCACATTTCTGCCTTTCCTCATTTGGGCTCCTTTGTCCTCCTCCCTTCATAAAGCTTTGTTCAATCACTCAAGCCTATGCTGACCTCTCCTTATTTTAATTACTGAGAGCATTTATTGCTTTTCTCTTCACCATTTTGCACATACTCAATTACAATAAATCGTTTAAATGTTTTACATATAAATAGACTATCTTTCCCTGGTGATTGCAGCCACCTTAAAGGTAGGGATTGTGGTACAGATATTTCATCTGTGCCTTATATATAAGTGCTCAGGAAGCATTTGCTAAATCAATAAAAGAATGAATTTGAATATGGCAGTCTGTTGGGAATAACCATCTCCTTTATTAAAACAAAACTTAGATGCTCTAGGATTTTTAGCTCTTGAAAGGAAATCTCCAATGGGGAAAAAAAGCAGGGTCCAGAGCAGCCAGGATTGACCTTTCCATTGAGGATTTGGGGCCTTGGTTTCTTCTCCCACCTCAGTGCTGCCTCTCAGGGTATATTATCCTTTAACATTTGGGCCCAAAATCCTTCCTTTGATTGCCCTTAACATGGGTGAGGCAGACTGGACTTTCAAACTTTTATTTTTGGCTTATTGCTAAGAGGAAGCATAACCAATTTAGCTTATATAAAATCAGGTTTCTGATTCTACCATCCCTGCCTATTTGAGCTGCCACTTTAAGGTATTAATTCTCTAACTGCATATGCTGGCTCAACTTTGAGGATACCTTACCTGCATTCCTTACTGAGCTCCAGACCCAATTCTCCAGAGAGGGACTCTTAAAACTGGTTTTCCAGGATCATCTCCCCAGACATATTGACACTTTGGTGTTCAAGACCAAGAAAGCCAGATTTCCATTTTGGCACCTACATAGTGTTTCTTTCTCCCACTTCTGGCTTTTCATGACTGTAATTGAAGTGTACATTGATTTTTTTTTTTTTGGTTACGTATCCCGCCCCCCCTTTCTGCTTGCTCTTGCTGTGTGTCCATTCTTCTGTGTTTTTCTATGTCTGCTTCTTGTCTCCCCATATCTTTGCGGCGACGCGCCGAGTCGGCCCTCCGCGGAGGCAACTCGCTCCGTTCGTGGGTGGCTCCATTCCGTTTTTTCACGGGCAGCTCTGCTCCATGTTTTGCGGGCAGCAGTGCTCTGTGTTTTGCGGGCTGCCCAGCTTCTGCGCTTCGCAGTCGGCAGCTCCGTGTTTCACGGGTGACTTTGCCATGCCCGTGGGGGCTCCGCCCTGCCCGTGGCGGCTTTTTGCCTTGCCCACAGCGGCTTTGCCCCGCCCACGGTGGCTTGCCTTTCTCAAGGCCATCTGCTTGCTCAGAGAGGTCCCCGGGAACCAAACCCGGGGCCTCCCATGTGGTACACCAGCGCTCTTATCCACTGAGCTATCAAGCCGGCCCTGTACATTGATTTTTGTATTTTGTTCTTTGTTACCAGCAATGTGCCAGCATTAAGCATTAGCATTTTATACCTTCCTAATTCTTTTTCTAAATTTTAATGGTAAAAACAAATACTTTGTTTTTATTTGCATTTCTCTGAATACATTGAAGTTAAACATTTTTTTCAAGTTTTGTTCATCAGTGGGCTTTTTACTCTTCTACTTTGAAGACTTGTTTAGTAACATAACTCAACCTTTATACCTCAAATGAAATTATAATTATCGAAATTATTGGCTGTACTTTTGAGAATTAACCCAAAGCTATAACATCTACATTATAGAAATACAAACATATTATTATTATTTATGGACACATAATGTATTAATAACACTAATCTTAAATCCAGTTTAGTGATTCAACTTGATAAGAAAAACATAAGCACATAACTTGATTAATAGAGTCACAAAGGGTAATCTTTACTCTTGTGGGCCCTGACCTCTGGCTGATCATTACCTACAACTTTGTATAAGCTGGTTAAATAATACAGTAAGCTGATCTGAAGAACCCCAGAGGCATTAGTATGCTTAATTTGCAGATCATAAATGTAGGCTATGCAATAACAATATGTGGCTTTGTTTTGCCTACATTAAAAAATATTCTGTTTAATAGCCTCTTTCAAAAGGAGGCTCATACAGCCTCAGGGCCTTTTTCTACTCTTCAAAGATTCATATACAACCTTTTGAGCAGCTTTTAAGAACAGATATTGCTGTTTTAAATTATGTCAGTGTCATTTAAAATTAATATAACTTTTAGAACATTATTAAGAATAGATATTTTTTGTTTGATCTGTCATCAATAATTTAGCATTTTCCATTTTGAAGGAAAATAATTGCCCCTATATGTTTATTGTGTTGGCAAGGAAACATATTTAGCCAAAAATGTGAGAGTTTACTGTGCTATAGGGTTATTTTTACAAAATCTAGAAGCAATATTTGATTTGGTCTCTGCTTTATTCATATTTCATGGGCAACCCTGCATTCTGGGAGGAAAAATCTTTTGCCAGTTGTAGAATATTCCCCCACCTACTTCTTAAGATAATATGAAGCTACATATTTGCTGGCTGAAAAAAACAGCTGGATTTCAGCCAGACATTTAGTAAAGTCTTTTATGATGTATCTGAATGTGAAATAGAAAAATGTGAAGTTAAAGATAGTTAGTTTTATATATGACTAACCATAAATGATTTTGACTAATGAATCCATGTCAGCCTGGTTCTTTAGAAGTTTCCATGAAGTTCTCTTCTTGACTATATTATTCAATGATCTTATCAAGGACTTGGACAGTTACTAAATACATAGATGTCACAAACTGGAGAATAGAAAGTTTGTGTGTGGCATCTATGAATTTGATGACTGAATTTTAAAAGATGTCACCAGGCTAAAGTCAACAAAGTGAAAGTTGGTAGGTTCAAAACTCTTAACCCTAGATAAATAGGGTGGGGAGATCTAAGTGATGTTACTTATCCAAGGAAAAGTCACTATACTTATTTCAAAGTTTTCTAAATTATATAAACATTTACTGTTAATAGAAGTAGAGTGAAATTACGATTATCTGCTTTTTAAAACTCACTCATCTAAAATAAGGTTATATACCTGGAATGTGCTACTGTCCTTAAAAATAAAATTCAGTTTATTTTCTCTAGATTAAGTGTATTTCATTTAGAAAAGCAAACTTGTAATCTACTAGAACTTCAATTTCTGTTCCACTTGAATTAGTATTTCATTATCACTTGCCATATGCTAGAGTTACCTCTTTATGCTCATGCTGATCCTATGAAGTAGATAGAAACACATTTTACAGATGAAGAAACACACTCAAACAAGTTGTCTAACTTGCCAAGGTCACCCAGTTAGTACGTAGCAGAACCAGCAACTTACTCAAGACTCTCACTAACATCTGTGATCCTAGCCACCATTTTCTACTTGATGTTTGTCAAGTGTAAGTTAGGCATTGTATTTTAAAGTGCCTTTAGAGTGGTTTTCTTTATAAATGATTTTATAGCATTTTGACTGTGTTAATTTCTTTTGAAAATGTTATAGAAACATTTCTACAGATTGGGAAAATCATTAATTGGTCATAATTCTTTTTCTAGGTCAATAACTATGATATCAGCAACGTGTCCCATAATTATGCCCGAGCTGTCCTTTCCCAGCCGTGTAGCACACTGCACCTCACTGTACTTCGAGAGAGACGCTTTGGCAACCGAGCATGCACCCATCCTGATAATACCTCTCCCCGAGAAGAGATTTTCCACGTGGTTCTTCATAAACGGGACTCTGGTGAGCAGCTTGGCATAAAATTAGTACGAAGGACGGATGAGCCAGGCGTTTTTATTCTTGACCTACTGGAAGGCGGACTGGCTGCACAGGATGGGAGGCTCAGCAGCAACGACCAAGTACTCGCCATCAATGGCCATGACCTGAAGCATGGAACACCTGAGCTTGCTGCCCAGATCATTCAGGTAAATTCCTTTTGACATTCATTCAGTATGCTTAGCCTTAATTATCATATATCAATATTTGCTTTCATTGGCAAATAACGTAAAATTTCAGGGGATATTTGATGTTTTCTTGGAAAATCAAGCATGACTGTACATTCTTCAAAATCCACAATAGAAAATTTTCATTACAGGGGCTGGCTTGATAGCCCAGTGGATGGGGCGCCGGCATGCCACATGGGAGGCCCTGGGTTCGATTCCCGGGGACCTCTCCTGGCGGGCGGGCCGCCTTGGGAATGGCGGGCCGCCATGGGCGGGCCGGAGCCGCCATGGGCAGGGCGGGAAGCTGCCACGGACAGGGCAGGAGCCGCCACGGGCAGGGCGGGTCGCCCGCGGATGGGGCGCAGCCAGCCACCCGCGAACTGAAGCAAGCGCCGGCCGTGAACAGACGCGGGGACTGCCCACAAGCGGGGAGGGCCGTGCCTGCGCAGTGACCACTCTCGGCGCGTCCCCACAGTGGGGGGAAGGGGAGATATGTAATAAAATAAATAAATCTTTAAAAAAAAAAAAAAAAAGAAAATTTTCATTACAGATAGGAGCTTTTCTAAAAACTGTATACCCATAAACTTTTAGGCTGGCTATTTATAGACACTATAATTTCTCATTCGTTTCTAATGAGATTTCTAGACTTCACTTAATAAGCTAGACATAATAGATGGTAGTGTCCACACTTAACAAGAGAAGACAATAAAGGTCAAAGGAGTTGTGACTTACTAAGGTTGTGACATAGCTGGTTTCTTAACTCTCTTTACCATAAGAGTAGGAGGAAAAATTTTTTTTATTAAGACTAATTCTTATCTCTACAGAGCTTTTTTTTTTTTTTTTAGGAATTCAAAGTGTTTTCGCAGTATCCCTCTCAAGCAGGCAAGAATAGGCATCATTAGAGGAAAAATGTGCTTGAACATTAAGATAAGTTGAAAAATCATTCAGAGAAGATCTCGAGGTTCTGCAACATGCCATGACATTTAATGATATGGTCATCTTCTAGAGTTAAGGGTGAAACAAAATTGTGTTTTTCTTAATAGTGCAACCAAACACTGTAAAGGAAACCAAGCATCAGAAATTAAGATCAGTTTATAGTCAATGAAAAATGTGTAAATACACAGAATTAAGTAACATAATGAAAATGTAAGACTGTAAAAAATCCCAAGCCCCAACCCTCTTTAACGTACTCTCTTTCCCTCCTCCCATTTTTAAACTTCTTGGTTCAAAATGGTCTTAAGAAAACAAACACACATACACAGATTACATTGAGAGGCGATTCAGATATTGATCTCATTTCACGGACTTTTAAAGAAATCAGGTGTCTTAAAATTCCCTCAAATCAAAGGCTGCATTAGCATGTGTGCCTCTGGATATCAGCCAGCTGCTGCACCTGCTGAAAATAGTTCATCTTGTAAGAGTAGAGAGTGGAGGGAGGAGGAGGCAGAAAAATAAAGAAATAGGAGGATGGAAGGAAGGCAGGGAGGAAGAGGGGAGAGGAGGGGAGAAGGAAGGAAGAAAGGGAAGGGAAGGACTAGTTAAGAGATTTGTTTGAGGCAACATAGGAGAATCGAGTAGACTTTATGATGTGAGATGTCAGATCAATAAGGAAGAAAGAAATAGATTAACTATGTAAACTTTAGGCATTATTTCAATATGATAATCCCTAAATAGGTGGCCCTCACTAAATATCTAGCCAAATTGTAGAAAATATAGATATACAAATAGAAAATATATTTTAACTTTTCATGATAATATATTGTATTTGAATTTTCATAATTGCACCATGTTTTATCCTATAATTTTTCCCAAACTATTGAAAACTAAGCTTGCCAAATTTAAGTTTCTTTTTGAAAATAATTAAGTCTTATTGTTTTTTTGGATTATAAAAGTAACATATACTCCATGTTATAAAGAATAAAGAAGAAAAAATACAGAAAATAAAGAAGAAGACGTTGAAAATTACATTCACTCTCAACACCCCAAGAAATCAACATCAATGTTTTGGTGAACAACACTCCAAACATTTTTTATGTCTGTTTCGCAGATAAATATGTATGTATTTATACCCATACTTGTGTACTCATCTTGTAAATGCTGAGTTTGTCATTTTTTCTTTATGTCATCAATATGTGGTAGACGTCTTAGCAGGAAAGTAAGTATAGACTCACGTCATGATTTTTAATAGCTTTATAGTAGACATGGACCATAACTTATTGACAGACTTTCACATTTTGCTAAGCTTTCCTCCAGAAAGATGGTACCAATTTATACTCCACAGAAGGTCATGACCCTCAATTAAGAATTCTGAGTAGGGGCCGGCTCGATAGCCCAGTGGATAGGGCACCGGCATACCACATGGGAGGCCCCGGGTTCGGTTCCCGGGGACCTCTCCTAGCGGGCAGACCGCCTTGAGAATGGCAAGCCGCCATGGGCGGGCCAGAGCCGCCGTGGGCAGGGCAAAAAACTGCTACGGACAGGACAAAAGCCGCCACGGGCAGGGCAGGTAGCCCGCGAATGGAGCGCAGCCAGCCACCTGCAAACTGAAAGCCGGCCGTGAATGGAAGCAGAAGCCGCCCACAAGCGGGGAAAGCCGCGCCTACGCAGTGACCAGTCTCGGCGCGTCGCCGCAGCAGGGGGGGGGATGGGGAGATATGTAATAAAATAAATAAATCTTTAAAAAAAAAAAGAATTCTGAGTATTGTCATTTGGGTATCATACATCTTTAAATTCTTGACTTTAACAAAACCCTTCTTGCTGTTTTTCAAACCCTGAAGTTTTAGATGCTTGGTCTGTTTAAAGTTACCCTAAACTCAAATGTTGGTCCATCATTTAAATCCTAAATGCCACTTCCGTCACATTCACAGAATTTTGTCATTCAGGCAATCTAGAAAGATGAAGGATTTGCTTCTATTACTAGATTTGCATAACAAGGAGTTTTTCAGTAAAGCTGAAATACTGACCATGGAGTATTTGGTGATATTGAGATGTTGAGCAATGATGAAAATTATTTCAGATATTGAAATAAATTCACAAAGGGAGTGTCTCACTACTTCACACTGTGCCATTTAATAATCTGAAGTGTCAGAATTTTAAAATCAGGTTCTAAACATTCTACTTTGGTATTTACCTTTTAGATCATGTCCCCAGACTCCAAGCTCTGGGAGTCTGGCTGTGTGTTAAATGTTATTCCTTCAGTTATTTGGAAGAACTGGTCTAAAATTATTTAGTTTAATAAGATTCTTAAATAAGAAAATGATTTTTAGTGGGCATTAAAATTGGTTATCCTGAGGATTGTGGGAAGATGGCAGAATACGGAGCTTCAAGACTCAGTCCTTCCACCAAAACAACTATTAAATAGGCAGGAACTGTCTAAAATGACTATTTAGAAACTCCAGAGACCAGAAGAACACTGTACAGCATCCAGGGAAGAATGGGAGAAAGAGGCTGATAACAAGTCTGGGACAAAAGCCTGCTGATTTCAAACACGTGGGAGCAGGAGCTCTATTTCCTGGGAAACAGATGGGACAACCAAACTCCTGTAAACAGGAAGCTCCAAAACAACTAACAAACTAAAGCCCAGGCCAAAACAGATGCTCAGAAAGTCAGGGAAAACCTTGTAAACTGCATTTGCCTTGGGAAGACTTTCCTCATAAGAAGGCTGAAGCTCAAAAAAATTCTCTTTTATCACCAACTGGTCACAAACAGACATCACAGGGAATAAATCCCAAAGTTAATTTTTAAAAATATGAAAATGTACAGTATACAATAAAAGAGTACAGACAAAGAAATAGTGAAAGTTGGCCCATCCAAAGGAAGAGGATAAAAATCCAGAAAACACCAATGAAGACAAGAATGTAGACATACTGAACAAAACCTTTTTTTAAAAAATCTTTAAAACACTCAAGGAGATGAAGGAAAATAAAAAGAATGAAAGAATATAAGGAAAACAATGAATGAGCAATATGAGACTCTTAGTAAAGAGATAGAAATTTTAAATAGGAACCAAATGCAACTATTGGAGTTGAAGACCCCAATAACTGAAATGAAAAATACCTAGAAGGGTTTCAAGAGCAGATTGGAGCTGGCAGAAGAAAGAATCAGTGAACTCAAAGACAAGACACTTGATATATGAGTCAGGCTGTGGAGAAGAAAGGAAAAAAAATACTGAAAGCAAAAATAGCCTAGGACGGCTATGGGACGCCATCAGGCACACCAATATACGCATTTTGGGAGTCCCCAAAGGAGAAGAAAGAGAGAAAGGGGCAGAAGGAATATTCAAAGAAATAATGACAGACAGCTGCCCAAAGTTAGCAAAACACATGAACATGCACATCCAAGAGGTACAGAGGACACCAAACAGGATAAACATAAAGAAAAATACATCATATATTGCTCACACTATCCAATGCAAAGGACAAGGAGAGAGTTCTGAAAACTG
>PVKH010008922.1:0-19156 GCA_004027955.1 Chaetophractus vellerosus | reverse complement strand
AGAAATATGAAGAAGCATGTTTACCTAACATCCCTAGTATCTTATCTATCCATTTAGTAAAGATGAATTAAGGACCCCTTCCATAATACATATTTAAGGAACTGCACTGAGAACCATGTAAGTGGTGGGCAACTTGTGGCCTGCCTATTTTCAAAATTGGCCCTTAATCCAATTTCAGGTCAGAAGATTAGAAAAGCTTCCTTTACATTTCCACTACCCCTGCATTCCACATATTAACATATTAGTGGCTAAAGCAGTGTCTGCCATCTAATTTATGGCCTTCTGTTCAATAAAGTAGTCGTCAGAGCATAAAAGTACACATTTTTTACCTACAAGGAACTCAATATCAATAAATGCATTTAAATTTAGTTTTTAAATTTAGAAGGAAAAAAAAGTCCTATAAGCATATCTATCTTCCTGCCTTGAACTTTGTGTTTTCCATCTCTCCCCAAAACTCGGTTTGTAATAGAAATAAATATGTTTTCACCCTTCTGCCTGATATGTGCAGTAAAGACATCATGGAAGAACTGTGTTTTTTTTAATTGGGCCTTTAAAATTATCCGTTTTTCCATGAACTATATAAGGTATAGTGTCATGAGTCTGCAATTTACTTATAAATGGTTCAGAAAATGAAAAGCTAGGTAAAGTAATATGGGAAAACATTTCAATTGTTGAACCTAGGTGGAAGGCATATGACTTAATTTTTTTTACATTAAACTATTTGAAAAAAGTAACACCGAAAGGATTACAATTGGGAGTGAGACTTTTCAATGCATTTTTCGTTATTTCTTATTAAATATTGAACCATATGAGTAGATTTCCTTTTCAAACAAATGTAAGTGAAGATTATTTTAATATAACTTAAAATAGTTTTAAAAATGCAAGATTTAGTTGTGTGAAAAATTGATAAAGCAGGATTTTAACTGTGGTTGTAATATATTGAGTGAAATAGTTTTACCTCATAGAAATAATAGCTATGACTTATAGAATGCCTGCTCTGTGATAGGTGCTCTATTAGTGCTTTCCATATCTCGTTATTATTTAATCTATAAAACAAGTGAGGGATTACACGTGCCCAAGACCATGTAGTTAAAATTGTAGAGGCAGAATTTGAGCCCAGGCAGGGACATGTTAGAAGTTTTTGGTTGGGAGTGATAACCATTCAGTTACTAAATATTTGGTTTAATTTAGCATCTGTAACATACAAAGCATTGTGTTTAGTGCTGTAGAGAATACAAAAGTGAACAAGACATTGATTTGCTCACAAATTGTTGACAGGTTCTTTCAAGAGAGATACCAGAGATAGAAATAATAGCAACTACCATTAAGTGTTTATGCTTGGCCCTATGCTAAGTGTTTTAGCTGCATTACTGGTATTTCTTTATGATTCTTTTATCCCTGTGAGCTGGATATTACCACCATGTTACAGATGAAGACACTAAAGCACAGAGAAATCAGTTAACTTGTCCAGGGGTCTCACTGGTAATATGTGTCAGAGCCAGAATTCAACCTCAGATCTTGATTCTAAATCCTGAGCTCTTAACGTTTATACATTATAATCCCATATTACTGTTCTTAAAGAGAAAATTGTGGTGAAAAGTGAAATGATGTAGGAGTCTAAAGGAGGGGTGATGTAGATAATGAACCTGTTTTCAAGTGTGTTGCCGCCTGTGAGATTTGTAAAATCGCTTATAACTTGGTAAGGCAGATAGATATGCAGAGCAGAATCTAATGTTCGGCAGAATAGGATATAGGAGTGACAGAAAAATAGTATGAAGGAATTGGATTGGAGAAAGTTGATTTCTTTGAGGAAAGATAATGCCAAATTTTCATTTCTGTATGACTGAGAGAATAATGTTACTGAAAATAGAAGTAAAGAATGAGGAGCTATTTGAATGGGGTATGATTGTGAGTTTTTGTGGAATTTAGTGACTGTGGGACTTAAATAGAAAAGTTCAAGTGAAGATGACCTGTTTCCAACTATGCTTTTTAACCTTGGCTACATAATAGAATATTTATGGAACTTAAAGACAAAACAACACACACACACCAAGGTCAGTGCTCCATCTTAGATCTGCAAATCTCCAATTTGGAACTCTGAAAAACAGAACTTTATAAAGTGCCACAAGAAACAGGCACTTTATATGTTGTTAGTGAGAGTATACATTGTTATAATATTTGGAGACCAATTTGGCAGTAACAGTATTACAAATGAACAAAACCTTTAATCTAACAATTCCACTTCGAGGAATTTATTCTATAGATACAGTCATGTGTGAAATGGTCTATGCACAGGGCTGTAATTTGCATCATTATTGATTATTGCCAAAGATTGTAAACAACTTGCAACTGCATCAATAGGCGGATCAGTTAAATAAATTATAGTACATCTGAACAATAACTTACTATTCTATTGTTAAAAATAATAAGGTAGCTCTAAATGTGCTGGTGATAGAATGACCTTTTAGATATATTAAGTGGGGGGAAAACTCTTAGAATATTTCTGGAAGGATAAATAAGAATTGGAAACTGTTGTTTTTGGGTTAGACTTGGGAACTGTGACCAGAGGTAGTATAGAGACTGAACTTTTAACTGTCCACCTTTCTGTGTGCCTTTTGAATTTTGCCTTGTGTATATATATGGCATTACTTATTTTTAAAAGATGAATAATTTTTTAAAACTCTACAGTTGATTCTGATATGTGGTTAAGCTTGGGCCAGTGATTTATCTTTACTATTGATCTTGCTGCTCCGTATGTGGCCTATAGACTTAGCAGCGTGGGTATCACCTGGGAGCTAGTTAAGAAAAGCACAATCACAGGTCCCATCCCAAACCTGCGCAATCAGAATCTGCATTTTAATAAGATCCCCAGATGATTCATAAGGTACTTTAACATTTGAGAATCACTATTTTAGATTAACTCCCTAAAGCAGTTTGTTCACTCACCACTTGGTTTGACATGCAATACTCCCACCTCTATTCCTTAAGTAATAATACTATGTAATAATTAATGTCACACACCTGTTGAGGATCTACTGTTCAAAAGTTGAGGACTTGTCAGTGCTCATATACTTAATATTCAGTACTGTTCAGGGCAACATTTCGCAAAGTGTGTACTAAACCAGAAACATACGTTTTACAAGGTATTAATAATATGTGTAAAAGGGCTCTCTGGTCAAATCAGTTTGGGAAACATTGAGCTAAATAAAAGTGAACAGTTTTCTTTATTGCAGGACTGTTCAGAGATTTGACCAAAGAATCCTTTTTTTTTTCTAGGACTATCTCTCAGGTCTTTTGGTCGGTGGAACACACTTTGAGAAATACCTGGGTTAGAGGAAGGAACACCACTGGCTTTGGATTCCTTGGCAAGTTACCTAACTTCTCTGAATAATAATTTTCTTAATCTTAAACTGGGGATAATAATACTTGCCTTGGTGGTGGTGTGAAGAATAAATGAGATATATAAAAACAATTAGTTTAACACTCGCTACTTCATAAGTGTTTTGGTGGTAGTTGTTAATGTTATCTAAGTTACTTGCTGCTTTTCTTGCACTTATGCTTAAAGTTCATTTTACTATTCCTTACTATCCTCATCAGAAAGTGAGGGAGAAGGTGGCCAAATAATTAGTTTTGAGAAACTGTTAGTAGCTTTATTAAAAGGTTTGTTTGTTCCAAATAAGATTATTGACTAATGTAGGAATCATTAGTTTACTCTCTGCATTATTAGATGAGTATTGTATTAACTTCCTAGTTATATTAACTGAAATTTTATCACTTAAAAACAAACAAAAACAAAATTTCAAACTTTTTATCTTAACAAGCCCAATATGTTACATGGTATATTATCAAACTGTTTTATCTTTCCTTTTTTCTAGTCAATAAATTGATTACACAAGAAGGACCTTCTTTTCTGCAAATGCGAATAAAACATTTGTTGAAATCCAACTGCATCCCTCAAGCTACTGCTCTATCAAAACTGTGTACAGAATCTAAAGAAATTTCAAATGTGTCATCTTTTCAGCAAGCCTATATCACATGCTTATGTTCCATGCTCCCTAATGAAGATGCTATTAAGGAGGTGAGTAAAGCAAATAACTTGCTGTCATTCACACTTCCTAAATAAAGACTATGAATTTAATAGGCTTTTGGTAGATGATGTATAGGTTGTTTTTCACCATCAAAATGAAAACCAAGACTTTTTTTTCCAGGCTACTGAAAAGTACCATTTTAATTATATATTTAGCTGTTCAACAGATTGACTGTGAAGTTAAAGTTATGTCTTATAAGTGGATTGAAAAGTAGGTAATTTAAAAAAATATATAGGTGATATATTTATATATATACATATTTGTATACAGTTAGTTTTGGACAATGAGCAAAAGACCAAACAGGATACCATGGGAAAATAATAAAGTTATTGAGCCTTTTAAAAAAATATTTTATCAGATTACATCCTCTTTTTTTCCCACTTGAGTCATTGTTTTCCTGAGAAAATTTGGAATCAGTTTTCTCTGATAGTTTTTGATAAATTGTATAGCATAATTTAGGAATTCCCTGGCTATATTCCATCTTCTGCCTTTACTACTTTCATCTGTCATTCAGATCTGACACTTGGATTCTGGTTTAATTTCTACATTTAACTTTCTTATTAAATGTAGGAATTCCAAGGATCTGTGTTATAGTAATCCTTGAGCTTTTGTGATAATTTCAATTGTAAACATCCTACTCTCCAAAATACAACTCTCTATCTTTCTACTGATTCCACCAGGACCAGCAGTCTGTTGATCCAATCACTTTTCATTGTCCCTCATCCCCTTCATGTACTCATTTCCCTCCTTACTGTGCTTTTCCATAGTCAGTCATAATCACTCCCTTGCATGCACCCTCAATTCCTCTGCTTGTCTCTCCCTTCATTGTACTTGTTTAACTGACAAGTATCCTGGTTAACCCTGAATCTCCACCTGCTCTGTATCTGCCTGAACCTGTGGGGCCAAACATGGTTGAGGGAAAAACCTGTTAACTGGTATCACTTTAAGCCAACTGCAATGCGTTTCTTTAACCATTCACGCTCCCACTCTCTTAGATGACCATTTTATACTTTTTCCATTTCCCTCAAACCTATAGTACCTTTTGTCCCATCCTCATGCTCTGTTGATGAATTTGCTCCCTTTTCTCGGAGGATATTGGGGCAGTTGGAAGAGAATTTCCATGAGTTTTCTCTATAACATCTCTTCATCTCCTTGAACCTATGCATATACACCTTATCTTCTGTTATTTGGGATAAACTATCTGTTCTCCTAGCTAAGGCCAACCACTTCACTTTTATATTAGATCCTATCCGTTCTTGTCACCTCAAGGATAAATGCTACAGCAATTCTTTCTCTACTACATTAGTTTTCCCCTTTCTATAGTAACTACCCCATCAGTATGTATGTAGTTATTTCTTCCATCTTCAAAATTTAGATTCTACTTCCCCTTCAGCTACTGCCCCGTTTCTTTCCTGGCTTTTTTCAGCATAATTTCTTCAACAAATAGTTTACATTTACTGTATAGTACTTTTCTTCATGAACCTTTTCTAATCTGACTTTTGCCCCAGCCAGTCAACCGCATTTCTAAACTGCATTGCTAAATCCAATGATTGCTTCTCAGTTTTCATCTTATTCAGCCTAACTTCTCAACTTTGTCTCCTTGATAAAGATTTTTACTTGGCTTCTAGTACCACACTCTGTTTTCTTTCTACTTCGTTGGTTACTCCTTCTCATTTCTATGCTCATCTCTCTGATGAATAAATATTGCAATACTCTAGGAATCTTTCCTTGGGGCTCTTCTCTTTTTCTGTCTATACTTATTCCCTTGCTGATCTCATCTAGTCTCATGGCTTTAAATAATATCTATGGTCCGAATCCCAAATGTTATCTTCAGCCAGCTCATATATCCAGCTGCCTAATTAACATCTTTATTTGTATGTAACATCTCAAACTGATCTTGTCTATAATTTAGCTCCTGATAGTCTTAATCTTAGGTTTTTGTTTTTATGAGTTCTCTGTGTTGGAGGGTGGGAGGTAGATAGTGAATAACTAGCTCCACCACCACCACCACCACCCCCGTTTTTTTTTTTTGATCCCTAACTATTTGCTAGATACTGTAAATGCTTATATCCATTGTCACATTTAATCCTCCCTACATCTCTGAAGTAGACCCATTTTATTGATGAGAAAAGTAAGGCTCGGATTAAGTAATATATTCAGGGTTACAAAGCTAAAGTGGCTAAGCAGATATTCAAACCTGATTTTGCATATAAATATAATATATTAAATATTACCCTAGCTGGTATGTACATGCCAAATGCTATGTTACACATTAGGGATACAAAGGTAATCCAGTAGCCTTTGAGTTTGGTGGCCTTGTTTTCACTTTTCCCCTCTATATTCTATTCTCCCAAAAGTAGCCAGAATGATCCTTTTAAAACTTAAGTCAGGTCATGCCACTTTCCTGCTCATAACCATCCAGTAATCAAAAAAACCCATAAGAATAGACATATAGACCAATGGAAAAATTAGTTTAAAAAAATCCAACAGCTTTTCAACACCTTTAAAAGAAATCTTGGTCTGTATTCTATGTGCCCTGGCCCCTGGCTACTTCTCTGACCTTAATCCTCACTGCTCTCCAGCCATTGTCTTTGCTGTTCTATAGTAGAATAACAAGCATGTTCCTGCCTTAGAGCTTTGTCTTTGCTATTCTGTCTGCCTGGAATGCCCTTCCACAAGATAATTTGGATGGCTCATTCCTTAACATCATTCTTGGCTCTGCTCAATATTACCATATCAGAGATGCTTTCCTTACTGTGCCATCTAAAATATTACCTTATCCTCCTACTCTGCTCTATTTTTCAATAAATATCTGCCATCATTATTATAGATATATCCAGACTCATCTAAAATGGACTCCATTATTCTCTGTCCCTTCACCTGGCAGTATTTTCTTTATACTATATATCACTACTTTTACCTGACATATTTGCTTCTTCTCTTTCTCCACTTTAGGTTATAAACTCTGTAAAGTCAGGGACATAGGATTGTTCACAGCTGTGTCCCTAGAGTCTATGAGTACTTGGCCACATAGTATCTACTCAATACTTACCTTTTTGGTTGAATGAATGAAAGGTACAGTCCCACCCCTCAGTGTTTTGTTTCTAGGATTTCTAACTTCCTTTACATGAGATATGACCAGAATATGAAAGCTGAAACATTCATTCATGCTTTATAAGTTTTTAAAGTTTGCTCAGAAACCTTTTTTTTCCTTCTTCATATACTTTTTTTTTATATATCTTTTTTGTTGTTGTTGTTACATATCCCGCCCCCCCCCCCTTTCTGCTTGCTCTTGCTGTGTGTCCATTCTTCTGTGTTTTTCTATGTCTGCTTCTTGTCTCCCCCTGTCTTTGCGGTGACGCGCGGAGGCGGCTCGCTCCAGTCGTGGGTGGCTCCATTCCGTTTTCACAGGCAGCTCCGCTCTATGTTTTGCGGGCAGCAGTGCTCCGTGGTTTGCAGGCTGCCCGGCTTCCTTGCTTCGCAGGCGGCAGCTCCGTGTTTCACGGGTGACTTTGCCATGCCCGTGGCGGCTTTTTGCCTTGCCCACGGCAGCTTTGCTCCGCCCACGGCGGCTTGCCTTTCTCAAGGCCGTCTGCCTGCTCGGAGAGGTCCCCAGGAACCGAACCTGGGGCCTCCCATGTGGTATACCGGCGCTCTTATCCACTGAGCTATCTAGCCAGCCCCTTTCTTCATATACTTTTAAATTTTTTTAGAAAGATACTTAGATTACATAAATGTTACATAAAAAATACAGGGGATTCCCATATGCCCTGCTCCCTACCCCTCCCACATTTTCCCATATTACGTCCTTCATTAGTATGGTACATTTGTTACAATTGAGGAACACTTTTTGGAGCACTGCCACCGAGCGTGGAATATAGTTTACATTGTAGTTTACACTTTTTCCCGCACAATTTTGAAAGTTATGACACTATATATAATGGCCTGTATCTGTCATTGTAATGTCATTCAGGACAATTCTCAAGTCCCTAAAATGCCCCCATATTACATCAATTTTTTCCTCTCCCTCCCCTCAGAACCTCCAGTGGCCACTGCCTCCACATCAATGATAAAAGTTCTTCCATTGCTAGAATCACAATAAGTCTATAGTAGAATAACAATAAGTCTACTCTAGTCCATTGTTCATTCCCCAATCCTGAGGATTCTGGGATGTTGGAGACCTTTTTGACTCTTGAGATTGTGATTCATATTTTTATCTCAGATTTATTTCACTTTGAAATGTGATACTTATGCCATCTCTATATTTATAAAAATGTGGATCAAGGTGAAGCCACATATAATGCTGTAATGCAGATGTTTGTGTAAATTGCTTGAGTCATGATCAGTGCTTCATTCAGTAGTTACTACAACTGGCTAAAAATCCCTCTGACCCAGGGGAGAGGATGTAACTCAGTGGTTGACTGCCTGCTTGCCATGTTCAAGGTCCCGGGTTCAATCCCTGGTACCTCCTTAAAATTAAAAAAAAAAAAAAAGAAAGAAAAAAATCTCTGTGACCCAGATCATAGCTCCCCATTGTGAGAAACTTTTCTCAGATTCCTTGTTGAAATTTACTTATATCTAAGATAATTCCCAGTGGCCAAAATAATGACTCAAGGAGTTTCTGGTTCCCCCAATAACCTTTGCAATTCTACCAATTACCTTGTGTTTTCAAGTGCTCACAAACTCTTTATTTTGGGATATTGGGTTAACAGCATCTCAGTGGGAAGCAAAGTAGCCTGGACCTTGAGATTTCATAGTTATTTGAAACTAAGAAGGTTCTCTAGGCAGGGAATGTATGGAGAGAGGTACTTCATTTTGGGAACTGGCCCAAGAGAGGAGCCCAGATACAGTGTGCATAGATGGGAACAGCTGGTCTGTGGGTAGCTGTATAGTGGAAACATATAATTCACCTAAATGAGAATTGAAACTATGACCCATGTCTTCACTAGTACATGTTCTAGTTTGTTGGGTTCTCTGACTATAAAGAAATCAAAGACAAAATGCTTAGCACTGCTTATCTTTTCAGATTTCCCACTTCAACCTTGAAAATAATTACAGAAAACATTGAACACTTGGTCTTTGCCAGAGGCTGTGTTATGTGCATTAAGTGTATTGCCATTGAATCCTGTAGATTATATAGCAATTAACTGAGTCTCAGATTATTTAACTGGCCTGTAGTTATGTACCTATTCAGTAGTGGGCCCAGGATTTAAAGCCAGGGTGGTCTGCCTCTACTTTGCTTTGCACATATTAACCTCACACTTACATGATACCTTATATGCACAGTCCAACTCTCTGGCACTGCCATCCTTCTCTTACAATGCCTGGTTCTTCCTGCATTCTTATTCTTGTATACTTGTTGCTTATGGGTATTTTTCCCAATTCTGTTGTTTGCCCAGAGGGGAAACTTGACCTCCACACTTGTGACTTTTCAGTCAGAAAAGATGAGAGTGGGCCTTGGATTTCTAAGTCTTCTGGATAGTTCATCATTGGATTGCATTGACTAGGGAGCATAAATAGAGTGTTTTAACAAGAAGTCCAGAAAAGTGAGAACAGTCAGAAGTTAAGGCTTGTCATCCACTGGCATTGCCATTCACTAGCCATACAACCACAGGCAGGTAGCTTCACTTTCTTTAGATGTAAAGTGGGCATAACAATAATACATCTCTCATAAAATGGCAGGAAAGTTCAAATGCAATAATTTTTAATGCATCTAACACAGTTCTTGGCATAGCGCAGATACTGTACAAGTAATAATGGTCGGGATTGAATGGGTAGAAAGAATGGTTTTGAAATGAAGTAGTGTGGTAGCAAAGGTACAGAAATTAATGTATACTTTGTCGGGAACCACTAGAGAGCACTCTGGGTAGGGCAGAAAGAGGGTGTTGAGGTCTTGTGAGAAATAAGACACGTTGGGTGGAGAAAAGGAGGACTTTGGAAGCTCCAGTGCCTAAGAGTTTAGATTTGATACAATGGAGATGAGACATGGTTTAAAGGTGGGAAGTGGCATGACTAAAGTGTTTTTTTTGTTGTTGTTTTTTTTTTAAGGAATATTTGGCAGAAAGTATAGTCTTGAAGAAGAGATTGGATTAGTAATATAAAGGATAGTACTTTCCAACAATACAAAATTAGAGGGTGATGTACAGAGATGCCTTTAAGAGGCTCATAAGGTTTCTAGCCTGGGAGACTGGAAGAATGGTGGTGCTCTCTACTTACTAGAATGGCAAAGGGTGGAGGGTATATGAGGATAATCAATTTTGTTTTATACATGATCTTCTGGTTTATTAATAACAAGGCAGGAAACAGGGTTTTTTCCCTGAAGTTATAGAATTAATTCCTTTCAACAAATAGGTTTTGCAAGGAACTGGGTTATAGGAAATGTAATTGTTCTTCTACAACAGGGATCATCAAACTATGGCCCATGAGCCAAAGTAGCCACTTGCCTGTTTTGTTAATAAAGTTTTATTGGAACACAGTTACACTCATTTGTTTATTGTCTGTGGCTGCTTTTGTGTTACAATAATTGAGTTGAATGGTTGCAGCAGACTCTCTGGCCTGCAAAGTTTAGTATATTCTGTCTGGTAAGACAACACTTGCCAAACCCTGCTCTCCAAGAATCACATTTTTCAGTCTGTTACAACCATTAAATATTATGTAGTCTAACTCTCCATTTTTACCAACTGAGGGCAAAGTAGTAATGTTTCCAAAGTCCTACCTACATTAAGCTAACATATATTGAGTCTGAACCCAGGTCTCCTGGCTTCCTAGCCAGCCCTTTTTTCACTGTACCATTTATTTCTAGTTGGTAGAAACTGAAGAGCCATGTTTTGATTGGAAACATCTTGGTGGTATAACATTCCAGTCATATTTGTACATTTACATATAGGTGTGGTTTAAAACAGATTTTTATCATGATATGGATTAATTTATTAAATATATTGGTGCAAAAACTTGTAGCACACAAACATTTAAAAAGAAACTCTGGTACCATCGTAAATCATTCTCTGAACCCATGTTGCTTTGTTTTGCAAGTGACAACAGAAGTAAAGAGAATCTTTAAGTTTGCCTTGGAAAATTAGTAGTAAATCACTAGGTGTTCATTAATTGAAATTTAAAACCATCATATGTTCTAAGATAGCAGACACATACACATTTGCCATCTACTTCAGCTGAGTTCAGGAAAAAGAGTTAAATTAACTTGAGCAACAGCTGGGGATAATAGCACTTTGTATGTTGGCACCAGTGGGTATCCCAATAATGGTTATGTGTAATAGGAAACCTCTGCTGGGGAAAATTTAGCCAGACACATACAATTAAGATTAATTGTCTGGGTCAGCTGAAAACCAAAATTCAGAACCCACTGTCTAGTGAGTGAGTCCTTTTAGAAATCTGGTACATCTAGAGGGGAGAGTTCCCTGAAATCCTGGAGTTCTGGGTTGTAATACTTCATTCATATAAAATTGAATGAGATGACATTGCTATTAATTTTACATATGAAAGAAAGTTAATAAAGATGATAGACTTGGCAACAGCCTAGTGGCCTAAGTAGATGTTTCCTATATTTTTTCATTACTGAAAGTGGAAATCTTTGCAAAGTTTTTAAAGTTTTCCACATATAAAATGAACGGTGAGGGCCCGGCTAGATAGCTCAGTGGATAAAGAGCGCGCTGGGGTACCACATGGGAGGCCCCAGGTTCGGTTCCCGGGGACCTCTCTGAGCGGGCAGACGGCCTTGAGAAAGGCAAGCCGCCGTGGGCAGGGCGGAGCCCCCACGGGCATGGCAAAGTCACCCGTGAAAAGCGGAGCTGCCGCCTGCGAACAGCCTGCAAAAAAAACATGAAGGACTGCTGCCCGGGAAACATGGAGTGGAGCCGCCCATGAAAACGGAATGGAGCCACCCACCAACGGAGCGAGCCGCCGCCGCGGAGGGCCGACTTGGGGCGTCGCTGCAAAGACGGGGGGAGACAAGAAGCCGACATAGAAAAACACAGAAGAATGGACACACAGCAAGAGCAAGCAGAAGGTGGGGGGGGGATATGTAATAAATAAATAAAAAATAAATAAATCTTAAAATGAACGGTGATAATGTTTTAAACATGATGCATTCTTCCTTTCTAGAAGAGCTAAGAAATCTGTGAACAAAGTTAAGGTAGGGGTCCATTTCGGTTTAATCCCTGAAACTACATCTTCAGCTTCTAATGTGGTTAATAGACACTGTAGCAGAGGCTTATATCTTTTCTTGATGGGAAAAGAAGGCAAACAGGACCTAATTTACTCACCAGTCTTAACGCTGTTGGGAATTGACACCATCACTGGTATAAATGATAAACAGAGCAAATACATTTAAATAGGACCCAATGGGAATTCCGTTTGGGAGTAGAACAAAAAGTAAACAAGAGCATAGAAATTCCAGGTGTAGCTCAACTAAGAACAAAGATTAAGATACATCTGAACAAGGAATTAATTACAAAACATGTAATTAAATTTAAAACTAAAATCTGCATAATTTTACTATGTTTGCCTTTACGAGCATTTGGGAATGACATGTACACTGAAAAAATAACACTAAAGATAGAAAGACTAAATGAAGAAATCAACGATCTGCTTATTTAAGTATTTTATCTCCTAAAGCAGGGTTATTTTAAATAGAGTTCTTTGCGGAGATATTTTCCCAGGACTTAATATGCCTCTGGATCTCATTTCTAGTTTCACTTTCATCGGTTATATGTGGATATTTTGGTTGGTGTAAGATTAAACTGGAGGACTCACTATGTAGAGTCAGGTACCCCATTTTCAGTAATTCAGTTGGACACTCTTAAGTACCTAAGGTCACAGGGTTTAAATAGAAGCAACAGTGACTCTTTCTCTAAGAAACATGGAAGTGCCCATGTGGGTAGCATGGTAGTATTGGTCTGTGGTATTGCTGCAGTTTAAAAGAAGTCTGGTTTTGCTTTTTTTTTTTTCTTCCCCCACACACATTATCTTATTTATTCAGATAGCAGTCTGATCATACATGGTCCAAGAACACTCAAATAATAAACCAAAAATATCAGATGTTAAAGACTGGTCTTCAAACATCATAGCCAATGATGCCATGCTTGCCTGTGATCTCACCGATATAAAACCACATCCACACCCCAGTGGCCACCAAACCATTCAGAAGAATTTCCTTAACTTGAGCTGTTTGAAGCTACCAATCTGGGCACTTCTATTTTTTTAGGCTCTGAATAGCTGTAGGGATCTCAACAGGGGTTGGAAGAACCAGCTCAACCTTGGCATAATGCCAAAATGTGGCCATTCGAGGCTTCGAGTAAGTCACAACAGCGTTAACCAGTGCTAGAGCCTTCTCCGCGAGGTTTCGGACAAACTGGGCCATGACTGTAGAGTGGTAAGCCAGTCAATGCGAAGAGCCCGGTGAATGTCACCTCCGGGCTGCTTTGTTTTTTTAAGCTGTGCTTGGTCATTTTTCCAGGTGATGTCTATGAACCTAACAGGGATGACCTCTCCAAGGTAGACTTGGGGTTACTTGAAATGTAGGTGTGCTAACTATAACTCCCACCTTTCTCCAACTCAAGGGCATAAATGAGAGTTACAATATTATATGAAAAACCTTAAATTCCCTTTGATTCTTTTTTGGAAAAAAAATTGAAACATTTACCAACTTCAGCTTTTAAAATCTATAATTAGGAATAAATTTTGCAGTGTGCTTCAGCTGATTTAGAAAATACTGCAGTTGAAACTCAGTATTCTAGAGAAGGGTAAAACGGTGTACTATAAAATAAGCATTAAGGCACTGGCCCAAATGCCAGTTTATTTTGGTTGCCTAAGCAGGAATATGACTTAGGAAGATGAATATGCTGCCTCTCCCCACCTTCTCTTATGTCATTTGGCTGCTTGATGTACTGCTCATGTTTAATTGGCTAGATTACTGTAAAAACCTGCTAAATGGATCTATTCTTGCCTCCTAGTTCATTTTCTACAGTAGCCAAGGTGATCCTTTTCCTTTCCTTTTCTTTTTTTTAAAATGAACTTAGACTTTTTATTTTGAGATAATTTTAGATTCACCTGGAATTGTAAGAAATAATAGATGTCTTCAAGTCATTGAAAATATATTCATTGGAGGACTCTGCTAGGTACTAGGTATACAAAGATGAACAAGACACAGGGGAGAGAAACACTGCAGTGTTCGCACAATGCTAGGCTTAGGGGAGAGGTCTGAGGTGGAAATGGAAGGGTTCTAAGTTGTCAGCATTTGAAACCAGAAAGCAAATGAGATTAACATTTTCAGAACTCTGGAAATTAACTAAAGGCGTATAACAATTGAAGGAGCATTTATTCAAGAAAAATGGCTGAATCTGAATAAGAGTGAATTTGGTGGCATTTTAACTTGTCTCAATCCCATCCCCTTCTCCCCCGCTCCTCAGTAACCTTTCAGACAAGCAGCGTTGCAACTTTAGTAGCTGCAAAAACAGCAGCCTAACAGCCACAGGAGGAGGTGGAAGGGATTTGGTAGCAGCTCCATTCTCAGGGTTTGTCTTTATTTGACCTGACTCAGGGCTCACTCTTGAGTTAAAATCCCTGTTCCTAGGGCATTTGTCAAAAACAATCAATGACAGTTGTTTAACATGGCATTTGTCAGAGGAAGTCTGACTTGTTTGGGCTAACAAGAGGCTGACCAAAAAATTAAACACAAAAACTGGGAATAGATATGTCTGCCAGGGACTTTGAAAAGCTCTGTTATATTTCTGGGAATATAGAAGGCAACACACATGTGCAGGACTGCATGTTTGCCAAGAGAAGACCCTATCTCTCACCTCTGGCTTAAGATTCTGGCACAGTAGGAAATGTAGGGTCAGGTAAAATTGTAAACTGCCTGCCAGAACACTGACAGTATGCCTCAACACACACAGCCACTTGGCAAAATCTGGGATACATTTGGTTATTTTTTTTTAAGTTATGAGACATATAAAGAAACAGGATATCCCATAGCAGGGGGGAAAGCAGTCAGTAGAAACTGTCCCTAAGGCAGCCCATGGACTTGCTGGACAAAGATTTGAAATCAGTTATTACAAATATGTTCAAAGAACTAAAGGAACCATGTCTAATTAATTTATTTTTTTAAAGATTTATTTTTTTATTTATTATATATCCCCTCCTTTCTGCTTGTTCTTGCTGTATTCATTTTTGCATTCTTCTGTGTCTGCTTGTCTTCCCCCACTGCGGTGACCCACCGAATCAGCTCACCGTGCGGTGGCCTGCCTGCTCGCGGTGGCTTGCCCTTGCTTGCAGGGGCTTGCCCTGCCCGCGGCGGCTTGCCTTCTCGAGGCAGTCTGCCTGCTTGAGGAGGCCCCGGGAACCGAACTCGGGGCCTCCCATGTGGTAAACCAGAGCCCTACCAATTGAGCTACAGCCGGTTCCCTAATTAATGTAATTTAATTAAAGGATAGTAGGAGAATGATGTCTCAACAAATGGAAGATATCAGTAAAAAGAAATGATAAAAAAAGAACCACTTAGAAATTTTAGAGTAGAAAAGTACAGTAACTAAAATTAATTCACTAGAGAAGCTCTCCAACAAATTTGAATTACAGAAAAAAGAATCAGCAAACATGATTGAAGACAAGTAAATTATCTAGTCTGAAGCAAAAACTGACAGAATTTAAGTGGAAGATAGACAATTCAAATATAATAATTGGGGACTTCAATACCCCACTTTCGATAATGGATAGACTAGGCAGAAGCTCAAAAAGAAAATAGAAGACTTGAACTACGCTGTATACTAACTATACCTGACAGACATCTATAGAACACTCTACCCAACAGAGCAGAATATATATTCTTCTTAAGTGGGAAAATGAAACATGGATCATTCTCCAGGATAGATGGTATGTTAGGCCATAAAAACAAGTCTCAATAAATTTAAAATTGCTAAAAGCATGCAAGGTATGTTCTCTGACCACATGAAATTAAATTAGAAATCAATAACAGAAGAAAATATGGGAATCACACAAATATGTAAAATTTAAACACCATACTCCTAAATAACCAATTGGTCAAAGAAGAAGTCACAAGGGAAATTAAAGTACTTTGGGATGAGGATGAATGGTGATGAAAACACACAACATAACAAAACTTAGAGGATGTAGCTAAAGCAGTGCTTGGACGGAAATTCATAGCGATAAATGTCTATCTTTAAAAAGAAGAAAGATCTCAAATTAATAGCCTGACCTTCTTCTACCTTAAGAATCAAGAAAAAGAAAACTAAACTAAACCCAAAGCAAACCAGAAGGAAGGAAATAATAGAGTAGAAATAAATGAAATAGAGAATACAAAAACAGTGGAAAAAATCAGTGAAACAAAAAGTTGGTTCTTGAAAAAACCAACAAATTTGACAAACTTTTAGCTAGGTTGACCAAGAGAAAACTCAAATCACTAAAATCAGGAAAGAAAGAGGGGATATCACTACCAACCTTACAGTATTAAAATGGAATGTAAGGGACTACTAAGAATAACTGTATGCCAACAATTAGATAGAAAAAGAAGCTCTAAGTATATCTAAAAAAGGAAAGAAATTGAATTACTGATTTTAAAATTTGCAACAAAGAAAAGCCTATAACCAGATGGCTTCAGTGGTGAATCCTACAAAACATTTAAAAATTAATGCTGATCCTTCACAAATTCTGGAAAATATAAAAGAGGCCAGTATTGCCCTGATACCAAAAACCAAAGACATCACAAGTAAAGAAAACTATAAACTGATATCCCTTATGAATAGAGACCTCCAAATCCTCAACAAAATACTTAGCAATCCAGAAACATAAAAATGACTATACACCATAACCGGGTGGGATTTATACCAGAAATGGAAGGTTAGTGTAAAATATGAAAATTAGTCAATGTAATACATCGGATTAATGGAATAAAAGACAAAAACCATATGATCATCTCAGTAGACACAGAAAATTATTCCTTTCTCATCACAGGGCTGGCAGGAAGGTATGTAACTACTATATATAGAATTTTTACAGTAAAGTGGTTTGCTTTCATCCCTGCCACCTGAGTTTCAAGCATTAGCACCTCATGACTTTATCCTAATAGTTTTAATACTGGTAAATTGAAATGTCATTGATAATGCTTATACAGGATTTATACATTTGTTTCCTAAAATCTGTCATACCCTTGCTATGAAGTAGATATCGATGAGGGATGACCTTGAGGGAACCCTGTTGTTAGTATTGGAATGAGCTTAAGATGAGAACAGATTGTGGAGCAAATGATCCTGAATATCTTTCAGATGCTTCTAAGTTTTTGCCTGGCTCTGCTTGTGGACCATTCATTTCATTTCATTTCATTTCATGTTTATTGAGTACCCTTGGAAATTAAGCAGTCACCATGTTACTTGCCTTCAACCAGCAGATATTTGGAGGAAGAAAAATGTATAGTTTGGGCAGTCATAATGCTTTCAGTTCTTTTAAAACTTCTCAATATAGCATAGCAATTAAGAGTATAGACCCTGGAACCAGACTGGGGTAGAATCCTGAGCCACTTGCTAGCTGTTTCCTTTGGCAAGTTACCTAACTTCTCTGAATCTTGGGTTTTGTCATCTGGAAATTGGAGATAAGAATAGTATAACTATTTTGTAGGGTTCTTGTGAAGATGTATTGATGTATATAAACTCATAGAACAGTGGCATTCTTAGTAATGCTGTATAAGTACTGGAGATATTATCATTATCTTTATTTTTCCACTGCCTTTACTTCGGCATAGATCCTTATTGAGCTCTCTGCCTCAACAATCTGCCTAACCTCACCTATCTATCTTGCAAGCATATTTGAGGCATAACACTAAGATTCTCTTATACCAAAAAAATGTTAGATAAGTGCTTGTTTGTCATGTGAAGATCCGAAGCAGGCACTAAGGGAGGTAAAAGTATAAGAGGTGGTACCTGCTTTCTAGGGACTTAGAGTCTGTGAAGAAGGGAAGACTTTGGGAAAAAAAAAACCTCTGGCTGTTTCCTCATTGTAAAAATGATCACATGTTTTATTATTTACTTAAATGAAAATGGAAAATAAGTGTAGAAGGATGTTCCTATGTTATTAGCTCAGATAAGTGCTTGCGAAGTAAATGAGTTCTTGGATTGGATGGTTGTACAAAAACCCCAGCATAAATTAGTCCTACTAATTTCTTCTTCCTAGTTGAAACCTTGATGGAAGTAAACAATTGCATTGACAGAAAGTAAAATCGTGTGTAAGAGACCATATTTACATGTTTGGACCTTTGTCAGAAACTTCATTATCAGGCATACAGGTGTGATCTAAAATGTCAGGTTAACAGCAATTTTAAGTACTAACTAAAAGAATGCCAAAACTTCAGGTTTGACAGAAAATGTGCACCGTTTAGAGAAGGTTGAAGTTTAGTTTGAGAAGTTGATCGAGTTAAGCTTTGCTTAACTAGACCAGTAGAGGAGGTGGTTGCCATGATCCTATGGTAAACTCAGAAGGCACCGAGATACTGGAAGAACAAAAGTGCTTCACTTGATGCTCTAACACTACTGCTATTTATCCATTACTGTGTTCATTCTTACTTAAGGCCTTTGCATCTGTTTTTTGCCCTGTCTGGTACATTCTCCTTATTTCATTCTATACTTTCCCATGGCTTATCCTTACCCATTCTTTAATTTTCATCTCAGATATCACCTCTTCCAGAAAGTCTTTTTTGATCTTTGAAATTTGGGTTAGATTCTTCTTTTCAAAGGTATTTAAAAAATACTCTGCACTTTCCCATTGTTGAATTTAACACGTGCAATTTTTGTAATTGCCTACTTCCTTATTTATTAGCCCTAACTAGGCTTTGAATTGTATGAGGGCAAAGTCAGATTGGTTGTCTCCCCATTATTTAGCATAGTGCAGGTACTTTATTAATAGCACTACTTTGGCATATATATTTTGACATAGGTGTGTTCCTTCTTATAGGATTCGGTGTACAGATGATTTTGGATATCATTTCTAGGATTGTTCTCTTGTCTTCAAGGAGTTCATAGTCTAGTTGGAGAGTCAAAAGTACAAAAATA
>PVKH010008921.1:0-19154 GCA_004027955.1 Chaetophractus vellerosus | reverse complement strand
TAAATAAAGGGCTGGGCTAGTATGTAGCGAGCCTGATTTTGCTGTTTCGGAATGGTCTATGTCCTGCTGCTCCTGGGCACTCGTTACTTTCACCTTTAGGGCTTTCAAAGCAATTCAATGTTGACTGTTCCATTCAACATTCTATTACATAAAGCATGGGCCTTTGTAATATGTTCTCTCTCTTTCAGGCAATATAGTATATCTTAACCAATTAAGACCATTTTGATGAAACAAATGCAAATAAATTTGTAAACCTTGATGAAATGCATGATTATCTAGAGATACATTATTTAGCAAAACAAAACACAGAAGAAAGAGAGAATCTACACAATCTTGATTTGATATAAAAGAAATAGAGAAAAAAAATAAAAATAAAAATAATTAAAAGAAATAGAGACTGTTATGAAAGAGCCAGTCCTCACATTATACACCAGACTCAAATGGCTTCACCAGGGAATGCTTAACATTTCTTATTTTGTGTGTTTTGTAACTTCTCTTGTTTTCTCTTGGCTAGGTTAACTAGGAGTTTATACAATTTGTTCTTTTCTTTTTTCCCCAAAGAAGCAATATTTTTCATACTGGTTTTCTGTTTTCTATTAATAGCTCATACATTTGAGACTTCTTCCTTCTGTTTTACTTTAGCTTACTTTGCTGTTCTTTTTCTAACTTTTCGAGCCAGGTGCTCAATTTATTTCTTTCTATTCTTCAACTTGTATTAATGTAAATATGTAAGGCAATGAATTTTCCTCTGAACACGTATTTAAACATATTCCTTAGGTCTGATAGGAATATGTTTTCATTATTATTTTTTTCTAAGTACCCTGCAATTTTTGATTCCTAAATTGCTTCTTTGCTGATTTTTCTATTAATTTGGCTTTTTAAAAAGCTTTAGCCTAAAGGTTACAAGTGGTGGCCTTTGAGCAGGATGTGGACCCACCCACATGTTTTGTTTTATTTTGGCCCACAGAGTACTTATTTGTTTTTTTTCATTGTGCTTGAAAAGTTGCTATTTCTTCCCTTTAGAATTTATTAAATTTTTAAAACTACCCAATATTCATTTTTGAGACTACTTTGGGCACTTGAAAAGAAGGGTACAGATTTTGAATCTATCAGTCAGATCTACATATTAATTGCATTATTTGTTTATTGATTATAAAACACTAATTGTTAATTATTAATTTTATATTAATTATAACACTATACTTTTTGTTTTACTTATTTGATCTACCATAGACTAAGAGAAGCAAGTTAACGTCTCCTACCACTAGTATATTTCTGTTTGTCATTGTAACTCTAAATTCTGCCTTGTGAACGTTACTGCACTTTTTAGTATTGTTTCACCGAATGTTCTCTGGCCTGAATTTCTTATTCTCTGGTACTAGGATTGTGACCTAATAACTCTTCTTTCTCTCTTCCATCATCTCTCTTCTACTCTCGCTTTGACAATTATGTTATCTTAGCATTTATTTTTGTACTGTTAACTACCTTGTACTTTAATTACTTGATTTGGGATATATTGGATTTGCATTTTCCTAGTATATATTTGCACATTTAAAATTTTTCAACCTCTCTGAATCAATTTATATTAGGCATTTCTCTGATACAGATCAAAGAGTTCGATTATTGATTGGTGATTTACCCTGAAGATCTGTTTTGTCATGGATGTAATGAGGCTTGTTTCACATTCGAATATGGCGACTGTGTATTGTCTTAGTTTTGTCATGTTGTTTATACAGTTTTAGAAAAGCCTTTCACCCTGCCGTCTATTTGCTTAGATTTTTTTTTTAAAGCGTAGTTCTTCTGATATACAGAATGGCTCATATTCTGTTTCCAGTCATTTCATTTATAATTATAACTTTATATACTACCCTGAGCTGCTTTAGCTTTATACCGCTTCCATTAGTTTTCTACTACGGGGAGTATCATCTTTTTCTCCTCTCCCATGTCCCTCCTCTCCCATTCTGTTTTAGTCAATCATACCATCTTTCTCAATATTTAACTTTGTACTGTCAAATACGCTCACACTTCTATTATTTGATTTTCCAACTTTAAAAGGTACCCTTTTGATGAAGAGCAAGTTATCTGCATTGTCTCAAGTGTCACCCACAGACATTTATTAGTTGTTACAGAGGAGAAAAAAAAAAGATTGAGGAAATCAGGCACCATCTTGACCAGATGACCAAAATTCACATCATTTGGGAGAGCCAGAAGGGTGTCGCCTGCCTCCAGATGTGAAGTCCTGAGAAGGACACACCTCACCCAAGCAGGATTCTGGCCAAGAATCCAACCCTGAGGAAACATCAGGCAAAACCAAAATGTGGAACACTCTATTTAAAAATAAAAGACTGCATTCTTTAAAAATGCCAATGTCCTAAAAGACAAAGGCTATGGAAAGTTCCAGATGAAAGGAGGTGATTCCTTTTCTATTAATAGAAAACAGAAAACCAGCATGATAATTAATGCACTGCCTGACTCTTGGCTATATACTGTGCAGCATGGAAAATATGCTATAAAGGATATTATTAGGTCAATTTACCAAAGTTTGGATTAGGTTAAAAGGATTGTGTCGATGTAAATTTACATAGTTGGTAATTGCTCTGTTGTTATTGAAGAGAATACCCTATTCTTAGGAAATACACACTGACTTACAAGTAAAGTAAAGGGCCACAAGGTATGTAACTATGTAACTTACTAGCAAATGGTTTAGAAAAAAATCATATATGTATGTGTGTGTGTATGAGGGAAAGAGAGAGAGAGAAAACTAATGATAAAACAAATGAGGCAAAGAGTTAACAATAGATCGATCTGGGCAAGGGGGGTATCAGTACTATTCTTCCTTTGTACTATTTTTATTTTTGAAACTTTCTGTAAATTTAAAATGACTTCCCAATAAAAGCTTTAAAATGATACCCTTTGATTCCCTGCTACAGACAAGGCAATCAGTGAACCTTCACTCATCTCCCTTCTTTTTCTCTTCCCTTCCATTTTATTTCTACTTTGTATGCAATATATACACGCTGTTCTGACATCTTAATCCCATATTTGCTTTAGACTTACATCACACTTAAATATTTCACTGCTCGCTCTGTCCTTTAGCTGTGGTTTTCCCAGTCATCTCTTGATTGGTTGAGGTTTCTTCTAAGTAGATTCCTCAAGAAGGCTAATGGGAACAATATCCCTGAGTTCCTGCATTAAAAAATGCTTCTCTGTAGGCTTCATACTTGAAGGACAAGTTGCCTGAAGGTAAAGTCTTTGATGCCCTCTTTGTAGGAATGGCTCCATTGTTCTCTGCAGCACCTGTAGCTGTGGAGAAACTATGGCCACCTGATTCTCGGTTTGCCCTTAAGAACAGACTTCATCTTTTCTTTTGGCTGGCCAAAGGCTTTTGTTGGAGTTGTTATTTTAAAGTCCAATTATTTTACTCAGGTATGTCTTTGTGTTGACTGATCTGGGCCAATTTTCTCTGGAAAATAGTAGATCATTTCAATATGTAGATTTAAATTTCTTATTTCAGGAAATTACTCTTAGATTATATATTTAAATATTTATTGCATTCCATTTTTTTTCTTTAGGGAAGTCAAGAAGGTACATGTTGGATGGCCTTTGTCTTTTTTCTCTGTCATGGCATATGATAGGAATACTTTCCCCTGGCTGGACTATTTCTGAGCTCCTAAGTCCATGCACCTGTTCAAGTTAGAAGTAGAAAGTTGAGTCGGGTTCTGTTTGAAAAGCAGGATGGGGACCCGTTTCTCCAATAATGTGTTTTCTCTGCTGTCACTGTCATCAGAATCAGCAGCTGGCCCTCCCTATTCTTCACCAGAAATGTGGGAAAAATTGAGGCTCACCCCTCATTGGTTTAGTAAGTCCTAAGACCCACTGACCTCAAATCTCTCTATACAGCAAAATATCTCAAGTACTACAAAAATAATTTTGTGGTTAATATTTGCTGCTGTTATTTTGCTTTCTTTCCACACTAATTGCAGGGCCAAAAAAAAAGAGTCTGGACCCGTGTTCTTAACTCTCAGAACTTCAGTTTCATCTTCTGTAAAATGGGGGCAACAAAATGTGCCTCGCAAAGTTCTTATAAGGAATAAAATGGGATATGTTACCTTCAGCTATGGTTTTGTGGCACACAGTAGGTTTTTGGCAGCTGGCTAGATAATGCTCTTCATATCATCTTGTCCCTTCCCTTCACTCTTTTATATTTAGAGAGATGCAATCTCAGTTGGAAACCAAAATGACTTGGAAAATGTAGCCTATCACACCCAACTGATAAAATAATAGGAAGGCAGTTTTTAAAAAATCTCTCTTATTTGACTAAATTTAACTCAATTTGGAAACTAAATCTTAGTGCATCCTGCTTACCAATTTTTGTTTTTACTTTTTTTAATTTTTAGTTTTCTTATAATGTTCAATGTATAGAAAAGTCATGGGGGCTGGCTGTAGCCCAGTGGATAGGGTGCCGGTACACCACATGGGAGGCCCCGGGTTCGGTTCCCAGGGACCTCTCCGAGCAGGCAGACCGCCTGAGAAGGCAAAGCCGCCGTGGGCAGGGCAAAGCCGCCATGGGCAGGGCAAAAAGCTGCCACGGGCAGGGCAAGCCACCTGCGAACAGAGCAAAGCCGCCTGCGAACGGAGAAAAGCCACCTGCGAACAGAGCAAAAGCCGCCCGGGAATGGAAGCAGACCCGCCCACAAGCGGGGCAAGCCGCCTGCGCAGTGAGCTGACTCGGCGCGTCACCACAGTGGGGGGAGACAAAAGCAGACATAGAAGAACACAAAAAATGAACACACAGCAAGAGCAAGCAGAAAGGGGAGGGATATGTAACAAAAAAAAAAAAAAAAAGAAAAGTCGTAAAGCTAGTACAAGGAGCATTAAGTATTTCCATTATCCAGATTTCTTAACTGCTGGGTGTATACATTTGTTGGAACTCATTGACTTGTATACTTCAAGATCTGTGCATTTTACTGTAGGTAAGTTTTATTTTAATAAAGGGGGAAAAAGAATATTTTTACTGGTCAACTTTTCAGAATATGTTGACTCTCCAAAGGAACGATGAACCCTTTATGTGTTACTTCCCAGGCTATTTTGGATGTAAAAACTAGGTTTCAATGAAAACCCTGCTGCAACAATGTTGTGAGGAATAGCCATTGGGACCTGATACTCTAAGAGAAAGATTCTCAGCTCTGACTGCATACTAGCTTCACCTGGGGAACTTTCAAAAACCCCAGAACCCAGCCCGTGCCCCACGCTAACCTAGAATCTCTAGGGGTAGAGCCCAGACAGTGGCATTTCAAAAAGCCCCCAGGGGATCCCACTGTCCTGCTTTCCAATTTTAAGCAATGTTAGAATACAGAGTGGGGAACCAGCTGTGGCTCAATTGGTTGGGCTCTGGTTTACCACATGGGAGGTCCTGGGTTCGGTTCCTGGGGCCTCCTTGAGAAGGCAAGCAGCCGCGCAATGAGCTGACTCGGTGGGATGCCGCAGCAGGGGGAGACAAGCAGACACAGAAGAACGCAAAAAGCAAAAATGAACACAGCAAGAACAAGCAGCAAGGGGGGGGATATATAAATAAATAAATAATAAATCTTTTTAAAAAAAGAATACAGAGTAGGGAAAATAATGTATTTGTATCTATTATGATAAAAAAACATTAATTGATGTGTTCAAGGAAGATGATTTAAACCATAGTTTTGAAAAGAGACTTAAATGTTGAGCTGTAAATTCTGACAAGCTGTGATAAAAATAGCAAGATGCAGAAAGAAAGGCTGCATGTGCAGGTCAATTCCACCATTTACAAGCCATGGGACCTGGGGTTAAGCCACACAACTCTGAAAACTTCGGGTTTCTAATCTGAAAATGGGATTTATTTATCTCATAGCATATCAGAATTAAATTAAATAAGAAATATGGAAAGACCATCCAGTTTTCATTATTATCCACCTGTGAGTCCCAAAGTATTAGCATTGTGAAAATAACTCTGTTATTCAATATTCATGTTAGTGATCCTGGATTCCTATAGTTTCTGTACTCACTGGGGCTCGGGTTGGAAGTGGCGTTATAACGGACCCGGTTACATAATGGGCAAAAGATCTGATTGGCTACCTCACCAAAGAAGATATATGGATGGCAAGCATTTGAAAAGATGCTCAACATTCTATGTCATCAGAGAATTGCAAATTGAAACACTAATGAGATACCACTATCTACCCACTAGACTGTCTAAAAATCCTAAATACCAACCCTCCAAACACTGGTAAGGGTGTGAAACAGGCGCTCTCATCCCGGTAGCAAGCACTACCTTTGCCTAGGTGTTATCTAAGCACCTGGGAGATCTAAAGCGACCCAGAAGGTCCCTAATTGTGGCATATCTTTCAATAACTCATTTGAGGTCTATCAACGTTCCTTTTGCATGAAGAAATTCAGCATCATGAGACCAAAGTAGACAGGAAACAAGACTTTCTCTGCACCCGTTTCCAGGGAAAACTGTCAATTAAATCCTTACTGTCTGAACTGGGGAAAGGTCTTTCCAAATGCAATATTTCCCAAGCTTTCCATCAGTTATCCCTGTGTGGTATTTCTGTATTAGACCAGTTGTCCCTTTTCCAGAAGACTTCTGAGTAATTTGAAATGTGTGTTGGTGAAATTCTTGAAAGCTCTGTGGAACTGTGTTACCCTAGTATATTAGCTGCCATCCTGTATTGTTGCGATTTCCTAAAAATGAAGTTATCAGAAGATATTTTTATAAAAAGACTTCATAAAGCACTATGTGTTTTCAGCACGTCACATGATCCGGGGACGTGTGAAACCAACTGAGGCCCTATTTTTGTTCTTATCCATGGCTTCCAGGCACAGCCATTCCCCTGTGACATCACTCCATTCACAACAAGCTGCCTGTCATCCATGATGAAAATATTCTTAAACTAAAGCTATCACTTTATTCTTCTTGGGGCTATTCAATTTTTGCCAGGGTTACTTATTTTTATTAATTTTTAATGGCAAACATTGTAAGGTCACTACAACTCACACTAAAAAGGAAATTCTAAGGAGTTGACATCTCTGGCCTGAGGACAAATTTTAGGATAGCAAGTATTTCCTGACTCTCAAGTCTGTGCTGTTTCAATATGACTGCACGCTTGCATGATGAGCTCCTGTTTCATATAATTTATGCATCAATCCAATTATTGGGACAGGGCTTAGCAACAATTTGGCTAATGGAGCTGAGGCATAACCTGCCAACAGCAGAAGAAAAATGCCATCTACAAAATGGAACTATACCTAAACAAAGCAGGCTTTGCTATTATCCAGGGATCAAGAAGACACCTCTCCCCTACTCCCAACGCACCATAATTCTTTGGTATTCTGGCAATTTGTACTAATCTTGTGAGTGATTGCACTTGCTTTTCATGATCACAATAGAAGTATGAGACAAAATCATTTGGATTGAATAAAAGTTGAGACTGTAGATAATTATTTATTGGTATTAGTAAATAGATTATTGTCTATAAATCCAATTTATCCCCTCAGAAGGATTTTAATGATAAGATGGTAAAAGATCACAGTCATGTTTGACAGATTATCCAAATGGATGCCTTGAAACCTGAGGAGGTAACTTATCAAATGTGCTTACATAATGAATAGTCAGAGCCTCCAACAAAGCAATGTGTACACGGCCACTGTATAGGCCCACACCACTAGACAGGGCAGATTTATGAAAAGACCAGCTGTAGGCACTGCTAGGACCAGGTAAACAGGGCTTACTTATGAGAGAACACCAACAAGGTCAGCCTAGTCAGGACACACAGCAGCAGGACAACCATGGACAGCTGCCCAGTCTGTGGACTGCTCAACTCCATTCAGAGGCACCATTCAATTGCAGTTCACCGTGATGAGGGCACTCTGGCAACCTGGTGAACCACTGGACAGAGAGTTGCATCTAGACAGGTGCAGCTTCTGGACCCTCTCCCAATACCTCACGGTAGGGCTTACAGGGTTGTAGATGGTGTTTGAATAAGTGACTTTCTAGAAGCACAACTGTCCCTCTCCAAGCCAAACATCAGTCTGGGACATTTCTGCACATAGCCTGGCAAGGATACGTTCCAGAGACCACCACATCCAGACCAGATACACCTCATCAATCTCGGGGTTATGTAACGTGCAATGAAAAACTTGCTCAAGTAAAAACAAAAACCTCATTCTTCACCCTCACTCTCTCTAGGCTGGTACATTCTGGTCTGGGAACATTCTCAGTGCTGTGGAACTGGGTCACTTTCCCAGTCTCTGGGAGCCAGGCTATCAAGCCCTTAGACTAGCAACAGGGCTTCCCCTGAAAGCTGAAAATTCAGGACCATAACCTAATAGGAGGTAAAAGCAGGAAATGAGGCCATGTGCACCCACACTGGCGGTGTAACATAAGAGCAGAGAAATACAGCAATGAGGAGGACTTCCTGAAATCACGCCATGCTCCTTGTCTTCAGACTAGCCAGGCAGCAGTCAGCTTTAGGCAGTCTATGATGTAAACGCTGGGCGGTGGGAATTACATGGGCTTTAGAAATTTGCAGAATTGAGTTTGAATCCTGGTTGGGTCAGCTGCTTGGCCTCTCTGAAGGTCGGTTTCTTCTACCTATGATGCTGTAATGACACTTAACTCTCAGAATTAATAAGAAGTGCCTAAAGCTACCAACACAGTGACTAGCATGTGGTAGGTGAACAATAAATTGTATCTATTCATTTTATTACAGGACTGAACTATAAATCATGAGAGCAATTGTGTGGCCCTAAGTGAATGAGTATGTTTATGTGTGTGCAGTTATAACGTTAGATCTTTTTATAGCAAGTTTGAAAATTAACTTTCAATGTACAAGTTAATTGAAGAATACATTCACCTTTTAAAAACATAGAACATTACAGACTAAGTTAAAAGTACTTTGATCACGCCCTATCACTTCCCTTTAATTCCATTTACTTCCTTACCTTCTAGCAGCAATCAGTATCAGAAGATTTCTATATTTAAACATATATGTATATATCTATAGCATACTTTTTGGCATTTAAAATTTTATATCAGTCATTAAATGCTATGATGTACCATACAACACCGTTGGATTTTTGTCTGTTTTACTCAGTATTGTTCTTGAGATCTCCATGTTGGTATTCTAGTACATTCCTTTTAACTGTAGTATTGGAGGCATTCCAATTTGTGAAATGGATACACATTTAGAGTATTTATAATGTAGCATATTACAAATAATATTGTCATAAATATCCTTGGTACAAGTGCAAAATTTTGTCTAGGTATATGCTAAGAAGTAGAACAAGGTATAAATATTTATAATTTTGCTGCCTGTTGACAACTTCCTCTCCAAAGTGGTTATATCAATTTACATTCTCACTAACAGTATCTAAGTGTTCCTACTTCTCCAAATCCTTGTCACCTTTCTGTATTATCTGATGTTTAAAGTTTTGCTAGTCTAATCAATGAAAAATAGTACATTGCTTTACTCAATCTTCCTAGATATGAATCCTTTGTCGTATAGGTTGCAAATATACTCTTGTATGTCACTTATCTTTTAACTTTTTAATGATGTCTTTGTGCTAAAAATGTTTTATTTTTTCTCTTTGTGTTCCTTTGTTTTTTCCCTGATTTCCTTTAGTTGTTGGCCCATGTTTTTCTTTAGCTCTAAACATATGTTTTGACTTTTTAAAAAGTCTTTGTCTGGTATGTCTCAGGCCCACTGAAGGTTTGGTGTAAAAGATTTTCCAATCTGAGGGAGGCACATTTGCCAATGTTTTCTTCATTATTTTTCCTTTTTTTTTTTGTCTTGAGAAATGCATTCTTATGTGGTGGTTAAAAAGATGTTCTACATACTCTTAAAATACTTTTGAATTTTACTTTTAAGCTAGGTGGATAATTCATTTGAAGTAGCTTTTATAGGGCTCTAATTTGTTTTTCCATGTAGAAAGCCAGTTGTCCTGAAGCCTTCAGTTGAGTAGCCCATTCTTTCATCCCTTTCATGTCATATTCCAAGTTTCCACATGTAGAGGAATCTCTTTCTGGGCTCATTAATCTACTTGTCTATTCCTGCACCAATACCATATTATATACACTGGCTTTCGAATAAACTTTGATATCTGGCAGCGAAAATCCAGCTTCTTTGAATTCATTGCCAGAATTGTCTTCATTATCGTGCACATTTAGTTTTCCATGAAAATTCAAATTCAGTTTGTCAAGTTCTAGGAAAAGCCTTATGGGGATTTAGATTGGGATTGTATTTACTTTATACGTTAATTTGGGAAAGAGTAACATCTTCATAATAATGTGTCTTTCTTTCAAAGACCATGGTTCTCTCTCCTTTTATTGGGCTCTGATTCTATGTCCTTCAATAACATTTTATAACTTTCTCCACAAATGTATTACCCCCCCCCTTTTTTTTTTGGTAAATTTTTTCCTTGTTACATTGTTGTTTCTGTTCCTATTGTAACTGGCTTATGGAAGCATTACTTTCTGTGTATTGATATCATATCAGATCCACTTTCAAGTAGTTAACGTAATTCTAATCGTTTTCCAGTCATTATCTTGTGTTTTCCACATAAACAATTACATTATCTGTAAATAATCCTAGTGTTTTCCCTAATCATTATATCATTTACTTCTTGTTTTTCACCTGTTGCCTGACTCCAGTACAATTGGAATATTAGCCATGGCAACCAGCATCACTGTCTTATTCCTGGCATAACTTTCTCTTTTAGCCATTTTTATTGAGATATATTATACCATACAATCCATCTAAAGTGTACATTCAATAGGTTCTGGTATAATCAATCACATAGTTGTTCATTCATCATTACAATCAATATTAGAGCATTTCATTACTCCAAAGAGAAAATCCTCCACCCCTTGGAAGATACCTCTCAATCCCTCTATCCCCCTCCTGCCATACATACCTGCTATTCTCATTTCAGTTCTATAAATTTATTCATATTTACAATTTATATAAATGAGTCAAACAACATGCAGCACTTTGTGTCTGGATTCTGTCACTTGGGATAATTCTCTCTCTTTTCTTTTTTACAGTGAATGAAAAATATTAATATATTACTATTCACCATAGTCCATCGTTTGCATTAGGTGCATTTTAGCTCAGATACCACCCTATTCACCCTATTATTAACATCTTGTAATATTAATGTACAATTTGTTCTAATTCATGGAAGAACATTCTTATATTTGTACAATTAACCACATTCATCATCTGCACCAGGGTTTACTATGCTCTACAGTCCCATGTTTCATCCTTTATCTTTTCTTCTAGTGACACACACAATTCTAAATTTTCCCTTTCAACCACAATTATACCCCCCTCCTGGTGCTGCTAATTACCTTCACTCTAATGTGCTATCGTCACCTCTATCCAATTTCAAGCATTTACAATCAACCTTATTACAAATTCTGCACAAATTAAGCTTCTGCTCCCCATTCTCTATCCTCATTCTATCTTCTGATGACCAATCTTCTAGCTATTAATTTCATGATTTTGCTCATTATATTTAGCTCATATTAATGAGATCATACAATATTTGTTCTTTTGAGTCTGGCTTATTTCTCTCAACATAATGTCTTCAAGGTTCATCCATGTTGTCATACGCATCACGACTTCATTTCTTCTTACAGCTGAATAATGTTCCATCGTATGCATATACCACATTTTATTTATAGATTCAGCTGCTGATGGACACCTGGGTTGTTTCCATCTTCTGACAATTGTGAATGCTGCTGCTATGAAAATCGATGTGGCAAATATCTGTTCATGTCCCTGATTTCAGTTCTTCTGGTTTATACCTAGGATTGGAATTGCCAGATCATATTTAATAGATCATATCAGACTTCCAAGGAACCCCTAAAACTACACATTCTTCCACAGCAGCTGCACCATTCTACATTCCCACCAACAGGGAGTAAGTGTTCCTATTTCTCCACATCCTCTCCAACAATGGCTGTTTTCTGTTTTCTTTTTAATAGTAGCCCTTCTAATAGGTATGAAATATCTCATTGTAGCTTTGACTTAACATTTCCCCAATAACTAGTGATGCTGAACTTCTTTTCATGTGCTTTTTTGCTTGACTTAATTTCCGGTGCTACTAGTTTTTCACCTTTAAGTGTGATCTTTGCTAGATATTTCTGGTAAATAATTTCATCAGCCTGAGGAAAGTCTCTTCTGTTCCTAGGCTGCTATTAGCTATGTGTCTGTGTGTGTATTTTAATTATGTATAGATATTGAAGTTTGAATTTTGAGTTTCTAAGTAGTTCTTTCTTTGAATTGCCTGTAATATGTTACATGGGTGCATTACTTCCTCTAATCTTTCTGAGAACAGCATTAGACTCATTTTCAACATCCTGTTCTTAGGCCTTTTTAGCTCTGTTTGTTTTTCAGACTAGGTTCTTCTTTTTTCTGTCTCCTTTTCATTCGGTGGATTTCTTCAGTCTCTCATTCCTGACTTTGAGCTCTTCTCTGCTGTGCCTGATGCAGACGGTCAGACGCTTCTGTATGCCAAGCCCTCCTGGGTGGAAAAGCCGAAGCTGTTGCAGGGAACTGGGCTCCAAATGGCGTTAACAGAGTAGGGGAAAGGGCGGCATGTGCTGCTGGTGGGTCATCTGGTCTCAGGGCATCTGGGCTCCACTGGCCACCAAGGGCTTGTCTCTGCCCCAGGTATGGCTTTCTCCCAGAAACAGGTGCATCTGCCCCAGCTTCTAAGCCTAAAACTGTGTGTGTGTCATGGTGTTCTACCTGGTCCACCAGCCAGGTAGCAGTGACTGCAGCAACACAGCTAAGCCTCTTTCCGATTGCCCCTTGGCCGCCTCCAGCTCTGGTTTCCACAGCTTCTTAGCTTCTTGCACACTGTGTTGCTGTCACTTTTTAAGGTGCTTCCTGGTCTTGGTCGCTCTCCCATGGGTTTCTGCACACGTTCAGGGCTGCTCTTTCCCTCTTTGATCTGATCTTCTTGGTTTTGAGTAATTTAAGGTGTAATCAAAGTTTTTGAAAATTTCCCTTTTTAGTGGAGATGCATGGCTATGTATTTATTTGCTTAAATATATATACAAGTATATGTACACACACATACTCACAAGCATTCATTCCTAGGTTTTGCTGTGATGAGGCAGACTGAAGTGTGTGCCCAGCCTAGTATTTTAAAACCAGAATATCTTATCTTTAAATCAGAATTTTTTGGTGCACTGAGGGCTTTTCCTAAACTTTAACTTTGATGTCTTGAATTACAAAAGGCATCAGTTGTTTATATGAGTTTGGCAGAGCCACAATAAATACTGTTTACTCAGTGTGATCCCAGAATGGCCTCAGTCTTGATCTAAATATGCAGGCAAGGTTTGATCAATTTAAAAGCCGTTGGAGAATCTTTGCATTTGCATGCGACTGACTCCATTTATTAGTTCTGTGAACTTGAATAAGTCATTTGATATCTCTGAGTCTCAGGTGGGTCGCTGGTAAAGGTCAAGTGGAAAAACGTCCATGAAAATAATTTCTAATAGGTTAAACACTGTGAGTAGAGGTTGTCTTTGCTGGCATTACCCTATGATCTTTGATTTATCCTCTATCACACCTGAGTTGTCAAGGCGTTCACATGTTGTCAACATACGTTGCCTACCCATACAGGAATGACGTTGATGGAAATAGTTCCACGTTATTCCAGAATGCTGACAATACATCGTTTTGAATATACAACTCACATTGGCTGAGAGAAGAGCATCGTGCTGTGTTTTTTGGGACAGGTTTTTGAGTCAGGCAGATGTGGACTCTATCTAATCTTCATTTTCTTATTTGATCAATCTTTTATTGAAACAACCACAGTTCCATGGCAGTTACATGCAAAATGTGGACTCTTTGGCACAATTATTCCTGCCAGTGGATCTCCAATAACTTCAGCCAATTTGAGGGATTAAGAGAACATTTCTTTGTCTCATTAAATCCTGGATTTGAAAGGATAAGGAAACTGATTAAGAATGTCTTAAAGAAGATTACTGGAATATCTTGAGAAGGAAACTTTCCTGAACTCTCATTCCTCAACATATCAGCCTTTATTGACTCTAGCATTCAATATTGCCGACTTACCACGTCAGCTTCCCTTCCCTCTATCCAGATTTACTGAGGATTTATCACAAGAAGAAAAAATGCAAAAAGAATGTATCCTTGATCCCTGCTCTGTATGCACCAATTCTTTTTTTTCCCCCAGCTTTACTTCCTGTTAATCTTTATTGGAAGTTGTGGAGCCAAGTCCTTGCCTCTATTGAGATTGTGAGGTCTGGAAATAACGAGGTTCATGGGGCACGGTCCCGTTGATCAGCTGCAAAGGCCTTTCCCCGAGCAAGGAGCATCTCAGACACATCATTTTTCAGTAGCTTAGTGTTGTGGGGTTTTGTTTCCTTGTTTGTTGTATTTTGTTTTGAGTGTTTATTTGGCTTTACCTCTTAGTAATTTTCAGCAAACAATAATTCACTCTTTTCAAACAGTGAAATTAGACTATTCTGCAGACTTTAGCTAGTTGGTGGGACTAGATGATCTCTCGGGTTTTTACCAATCTAAAAGCCTATGGTTCTCTGATGGATTAACATAAATCCCACACAATAAGACACCCTTAATGGACTCAATGTTAATACCGGCTAAGAGGGACTGGTCATCCTGTGTGACAGGGCAGTCCTCTTGGGACTCCTTTTAGTTTGCAGACAACAAAACTAGAAAACGATTTCGTACTGAGTAATTTTGAAGAAATAAAAATAAAGTTATTGAAAAACATGCTTGGTGGAGAGTCTTTTTCACTGTTCTTTGTGTGTGGATTTAAAATTTTTTAAAGAGAAATTGTGGGGAACCAGCTGTGGCTCAATTGGTAGGGCTCTGGTTTACCACATGGGAGGCCCCGGGTTTGGTTCCGGGGCCTCCTAGCGAAGGCAAGCTGCCGCGCAGTGAGCTGACGCAGCAGGGGGAGAAATGCAAAGCAAATGAACACAGCGAGCACAAGCAGCAAGGGGGGGTGGGATATATAAATAAATAAAAAATAAATCTTTAAAAGAGAGAGAGAGAAATTGTGTTTTATTTTCTCTCACAATACAGCATGGCCCTTTTCTTGTGGCTGTCAGTAGCCATCCTATTTGCTAAAGATCCTTCAGTACAATGACCCTTCACATGCGGAGCCCGGAGCCTCAAATAACTGCTCAGCGTCACTGCGTTTTACTGAACATTAGCAGTGGCATTTGTCACTCAAAGAAAAGAAAAAAACAATATTTACTATCAATCAACAGGCATCTAAAGTTTTGAAACTTAGATAATTGAAAATGCCAGTTAATAGGTATTCGATTATAATGGAAAATGATCCACCGTTAAGCCTGGAGCCTAACTTGTCTCCACTGCTCGCGAGCTGTGTGACCTTACCGAAGGGCCACACCTGAGCCTGTTAAGTGACGATACTGAGGCAGGATAGAATAGGGACCTGAGGACGAAGGGGGCAGAAAACCTAATACGCCTGGTAAGAGAAACTGAGGCATTGGCCTCTAGCATTCACCTGCTGAGTCACACAGGCGAGTTAGGAAGGGGCAGCTCCCAGCACACACCCTGCAGCTTGCAGCACACACAACTGAAGGCTGCGTTAACAGAAGGCAACCAGTAAGGAGGGAAGGGGCAAGAGGGACACCACCACCCTACTTTTCAGGTTACTCCCCACCTCAGGGACAGTGACATCATGCCTCGTGGACAGTGACCAGAGGCTAATCACCACCGGTCAACACGCCCTGCAGAGGTCATGGACAGCAGCCAGAAGCCAACCGCCACCGACAATACCCCCCACACCCTGCGTCTCTGCACTCTAAGTCCTGGAGTCCTGTACCCCCACAAAAGAGGGGACCCCAGGGCAGAACTGTGCAATTTCTCCCTTGTAGATGCCGGCCTTCAACGCTGGAGGTGTACTTTCTGTCTCTTGTTTTACCCCCCAATAAATTCTTTACTTGCTTAATTAATTTATGGCTCATCCTTGAATTCTTTCTCACGACAAAACCAAGAACCTGGACCCCTTGACACTGTCTCTGATAACAATACTACCTGTCCTAACAGCTCCATTAGGATTCTTGTATCAAGTAAAAAATGGATGTGAAATTACCTTGTAACATATGTTAAAATTGTCTCATTTGTGCTTTGTTATGAGCTTGAAGAATGATTCAGAACACTTAACTCTCAAATATCAGAGCAGGGTTAAACTACCATACAAACTTCCTCATGGACAAGATGCTTATATTTAGGCCTAAGTCCTCATACTGTAGTGTTGTAAATAAAGGCTGTATAATAAAGGCACTGAAATAATATATTTTTATTCCCAGAAATTAATTTAGGAGGAAATCTGTCTCTATGCTTTTCTTCTAAATCTTTCTTTCTCTCATTTTCACGCATCACTCATTGAACATCCGTTCATTCCACCTGCTATTTATCAACCAAACACGTCTTAAGTACTACTTTCTATCAGGCACTGTGCTAAGTGCTGAGGATTCAAAGTCTTTATAGGACACAGCCCTTGTCCTCAGAGAAGTTCTACTGTTTATTATGCTCTTTAGTCCTGAGGAACAGAATCCCTCTTGGGCACTGAGGAACAGGCAGGCTTTGATGTGATGGAAATGCTGAACTGCTGTTTGGGAACTGGAAATACCCAGCTTTCAGGACCAGGCTATTGCTTTGTCCCTCCACAATAGGTGTCAGTTCCTCCTCCACCATTAGACTGCTGAGCTCCTTTTCCATCTTGCTTCTACTATAACTGCCACTCCTAATCCTCTTTTCTCTGCCGCATAGTTTCTTCTTACCAGGGCATTTATCTATGCACAGATCTACCCTTTTCATCTTTCAGTTTCTATTCCCACTTCACCTGAACAACTATTTCTTAGCTCACAGTAAAATAACCAAGAAAAAGAATCTGTTTATGCTTCATTAAAACCATTTTATGAATGTAATATTTGCAGGCTTCTAGCCTTGGATATGGATGCCGGCAGAAAATTCATCTTGCAATGGTTACATGATGACACTTTGTTTGCTTCTCTGCCATTAATTGAGCCACCCAGGACAGAGCTTTTAAATTTGTTTTTGAACGCACCCAATATTGAGAGAAGCAGTCATCTGACTCCTTTGTCTTTACCTTTCTGAGCCTCTTGACATTTCTCCAACACAGGAACAATCTAGTCACGCAAAGCTCTGCTCTCAGAGGAAACATGTCTGGGCATGTTTGAAATCACAGGAAAAAGCATAAATTGCCACTGCAAACCATGGCTTCTTGGCATCCATGGTGAAGTTCGAGCTTGAGTTTTAGAGCTTCCCATTTGCTCTAACTCCACAAGCAAATGTCCTACAGCCCACATTCCCCTTATGTGCAATCTGAAATCTTAGATTTCTGGATATACACAGTACAGTCCATTCAAGTATTTTTCAATGAATAATGGTTTATAGTGAGACAGAAATATCAGTTGGGCAACCAGAACTCAAGAAAAGACAGGAAATGGCAGTGACTCCACTGTGAGTCACTCAGAAGTGGAACTCCAGTCCACTCAGCCCCAAGTCTTCTACAGGAGCCAGGCTAACTTGTGTTTGCCGCAGCAGCTTGGGTGCGTGGATCCAACTTAATATTCTACCATAATTGCAACCCAGCCACTTCATTCATATCTTTTTCTGCGGTTCCTCTCTCTTCTCTTCCTCCTGCCTACCATATGACCCATTCCTACCTTGGACAGTGTTTCTCATGTGAGGCTACTTCATCCATCACCGATTGCTCTTGGAATAGCTTCTCTGGATGCAACACTGACACTTGGTCCAGCAGCTGTGGCTGGGGCAAGTGGCAGTGGGAAGAGAGTGTCCTGAGCATCCAGGGCTGCTTTCTTCAGCAAGGGATGGGCATGGCAGTGACCCTTGGTACCTACCTTACCATGCCCTGGTCCACCCCCCACCCACCTAGACCACAAAAGTGTTCTCCTGTTTCCACTCTCAACCACCAAAGCTCTTTCTTCACACAATATTCAGAATGATCGGTTGAAGACACAGGTCAAATCATCTTCATTCTTCTGCTGAAAAGACTCCATTTGCTTTGAAATCCAAATGCCCTCTATGTCTAAAAGACTCCACGTCAGCTGATCTTTTGGTGATTTCCCACACTAAAATTTAATGGCAAAGAATTCATTGTCTTCCTTTACTTTTATATCCTGATATCTACAATAGCACTTGGCACATGGTAGGTGCTCAACAGATATTTGTCAAATAGATGTGTAAATGAATGAATCAAAGTGTTCTGTAGGAATGAAAGGACCGTGATTGGCCTGTCCAGAACAACAAACCACTGGCAAAGACACATGGTTAGTTTTAAACATCAATGATAAACTTTAAGATTCGGGCAAGCAAAGGATTCTGCCATGTATACTTTGGGTAAATGGGGAGGGTTCTTCACTATATTTTGAGACCTGAAGGTTAGAGAAAGACATTCCAGGTAGGAACAGGCACCCAGATTATAAAGGAAGAGAAATCATGGTATCCAGGTGTACAATTGTAGGCTTTGATGAATTATGTGGGAGTGTGAAGAACTTTGAGAAGTCAATCACCATGACCACCGGAGTATGGGAGGCCAGGGGAGGAAACGAATAGAAGGAAATGAGACTTAAAAAGAAGAAAGGGCCAGAAAATAAACCTTTGATGTCAGGCTATGTGTTTGAACTTTATCTTAATGGCTACTGGTAAACAATGATCAGTTTCCAGCAAGGAAGTTGCTGAATAAACTTCTGCAATATGTAATAGTCGTTAAAATTGTGGGGAATGGATTTGAGGGCAAAAGACTAAAGACAAGGGAGCAATTAGGGGATATTGCAGAAATACAACCGAGCACCACAGATAATGCACGATAACGGTGCTGAGATGGATTTGGAAAGCTTAAGGAGGTGCTGGAGAACTGGAACCATTCAGCAGGGTCTGTGACTGACTGGATGTTGGGGCTGAGGCAGAGAAGTATTCCAAGGTTTCTGCCTTGTGTAACTGAGTGGAGAGCAGTAAAATTCACAGAGATAGGAAATAAAGGGGAAGAGATTTTATGGGAACACAATGATTCAGCTGTGGATGCGCTGGGCTTGGTGTTCT
>PVKH010008920.1:0-18956 GCA_004027955.1 Chaetophractus vellerosus | reverse complement strand
TGATTCCTAATGTTTTCATGTCATGACATTATAGGAAATGATAATATTTAGAGAGTAGTATGAGAAAAATGGGCATCATAATTCAAGGCCTGAAATGACTCATGCTGAGACTATGACCAACTAGGGTCTGTCTCATCACCCTGAAAGATGAAAGGATCACACGTGTAACCTAGCACAGGGTTGCGAGCTCTGACCCACAGGGCAAAGTCCAAATCCCTTGGAATTTGATCTCTTGTCTGCTTCTCCAGGTTAAGACCAAATGCTTACCCTTCAGGCATTTGAAGCCCTAGCAACGGTTATGCTATTGATTACCTTTGGTCTTTTACTCCTCTTATTTCCTTTACTAGAATGTCCATCTGCTTCCTTTTCTGCTAGGTAGGCTCGTATGGTCCTTTATGTTTCTGTTTATGTGTCACCTTTTCCGGGGAGTGTCATGGAAGTCCTCCTTGCACTCCAACATGTTAAAATGGTTAGGCGCCTTGATTTCATACTCTAAATGCACTGTCTTAAAATCACTGAGCTCTCTACCAAGTGAATATATTCTTGAGTGGGAGACATTATTCATTTTTGGACCCCTGAAAAATTAAGACAGTAACTAGTGCATAGTAAATGCTTGACTTATAATTGTTGAATGGAAACTTGTGTCTTGACCCTTTCTGTTTAGTATTGCTAAGCATCTTCCTTAGTGACAGCACGCGGAGAATTTTTATTAAACCTCTTCTTGTCCATATAGATTGCATTTTACATATTTTCTCGTTTTACAAGTGAAGAAGCAGAGGAATTAATGATATATGCCCAGGTCATGTGGAACAGGCAGTAGGATCGGGACCCCAATATTTATAAACTCAAATCCAGCAAAACAGAATTTTTAAAATCTCTGTTTTAATAATTTTCAAGCACACACACACACAAAGAACAAAGATTATAAATCTATCCTTTCAAATTATAGTAAAGCACACTTTTATATTGAGTAGTAAAAGGAAATAAACTGAGGAACAATGAGAAGTATAATAGTTTTTTTCCTATTGTCTGTCATTTCACTTTTAATATACTACTCTATGTAACTTTAATAAGTATAAAGATGGTAACCATCCTTTGGATAGCCTAAAGTTTTATCTGAATATTTATTTACATATTGGGAAAATATTATTGGAATCCAACTTCTAAAAATTTCTACTTTCAAAATTCACGATCCCAATACTTTTAAGAAATCTGTTCTTATAATTAAACACATGTAGAAATGGATCCACCTGAATTAAAAAACCCAAAATTTTAAAAGGGTACCTCTAAAAGAAGTGATTAATAACTGCTTTTTGAAGGCAGTTTCCTAATAATGGTCTTAGTCAATACAGTCTGTTCAATTTTATAACTTAGAGAAAAATTGACTAAGATTTTTCTCATAGGTACAACAATGATGATTACAGAGTTTTCTGAGGATAATCATTTCATACCTGTAGCTCAGATTTGAAACATGTATGAAATTAACATTTTTATTTTTTATTTTTTTTTAAAGATTTATTTATTATTTATTACATATCCCCCCCACCCCTTTCTGCTTGCTCTTGCTGTGTGTCCATTCTTCTGTGTTTTTCTATGTCTGCTTCTTGTCTCCCCCGTCCCCACGGTGACGCGCCGAGTCGGCCCTCCGCGGCGGTGGCTCATTCTGTTCGAGGGTGGCTCCATTCCATTCCCACGGGCGGCTCCGCTCCATGTTTTGCGGGCAGCAGTCCTCCATGTTTTTTGCGGGCTGCTGGGCTTCCGCAGTTCTCAGGCGGCAGCTCCGCTTTTCACGGGTGACTTTGCCATGCCCGTGGGGGCTCCGCCCTGCCCGTGGTGGCTTTTTGCCTTGCCCACGGCGGCTCTGCCCCTCCCATGGTGGCTTGCCTTTCTCAAGGCCGTCTGCCTGCTCGGAGAGGTCCCCGGGAACTGAACCTGGGGTCTCCCATGTGGTACCCCGGCGCGCTCTTTATCCACTGAGCTATCTAGCCGGGCCCTGAAATTAACATTTTTAGACTTAAGATGTGCAATCTAGGGTTTAAGGTTTAGGAGGCAAAAAGGACATCTCCAATATAATTTATAATTGATTTGAAAATAGATTTGACTTAGATGAAAATATCAAACTAGATTTCATTATTTTGATTTATTTCATGGCCAAAAAATAAATGTTACTACTTGTTGCTTAAAAAATATACAAATATATAAAAATATTTTTAATTTCTTAAGTGTCATTCCTACTCTAAGTAAAGAAAAATCAACATAATTCTCTTTGTATTTACTTATTGCTTATTGCTTATTAAGGGACTGAATATAATTTTTTTGTATATTGTAAGTTATTACTCTTTGAGGTATGTGTTAATAAAATAGCACAGAAGATGGATGGAATTATTTCAAATGTAATTTCAAATAATTTCCATTTACCAGACAAACCAAATCACAAAAACTATAGACACTTTCATTTTTCCCCTTCTATTTTTTTTTTTTTACTTGTATCCTTGAATTAAAAATAGCAAAGTAAAAAAATCAAGTTTTTTTGGCTGGTTGTATGGTAAAGCATTTGATATTCATTGAATAAAGAAATGAAAATGACTTCAGATAATGTGGGTATATATCAAGACAAGATGTACTAAAATGACTTGGTCAGTAATTCCCTAATTATCAATATATACTTTCCATGTGACCTGCCATGTAGTACATCTCCCTATTAATTTATTTTAAAAGTGAAATCAAGCACTGGTTCTAAATTGCCTTTTACATTCCGCACCATGAAGCTAACAACAAGTGCAGAACAATGAGGAAAAAGAAGAAAAGAAGAGAAAAAAATCTGAAATAAATATATTTATCATATACTCAAGTATTTGTTTTATTCTTCTAGTTTAATTCCTTGGGGATAACTTGGCTTCTTTCTTTCTTTCATACTTCATATTCAATTGTTAGGAAATCCTATCAGCTTAACATAAAAAAAAAAATTCTAGAATCTGACCACCTTTCACAAACTCCATTGCCGTCAACCACCATTTTCTAGTCTAGACTGTTAAAATAACCCCTAGCTAACTAACTCTTTCTATATCCCACCTTTCCATTGTTGCCTATGGCCATGTAGTGTGCTCTTTTTGAAATAGAATTCAGTTCCTGTTATCTGTCTTCTTCCCATGCCAGGCCTTCCTTCTTGCTCAGAGAAAAAGCCAAAATATTTACAATGGTCTATGTGTCCCTGCACGATCTATTTCTCACTTAACACCTCCCTGAGTTCATCTTCCAGCACTTCTCAGGCTGCTCTCATCACACTGGCCTCCTCGCTATTTCCACATCATAACAGGCTCATTGAAGCCTCATGGTCTTATCGTTGCACATATTGTTCCCTTAGGGACAAACAACTGTCTCCCTCACCTCCTTCCATTTTTAAGTACTTTACTTAATTTTTCAAATGTTACCATCCCAACTAGGAGTTTGTCTTCTTCCTTGCTTTACTTCATTTTATGGCATATAGAATATAATTTGCTTTACTTGCTTATTTTGCCTATTGTCTGCCTCCCACCATAGAATGAAAACTTCATGAAGACAGGACTTTTGATCTGTTTTATACATTATTATGTTCCCAGTGCGTAGGAGTGCCTGAAACAAAGTAAGCACTTAATGCTGTTCGTTGACTAAATGGATGAATTAGTGAATGTAAAAGAAAAGAAGGCTTTAGAAAATGAAAATGCCTGACATAGAACGCAGCAATATTTGTTTAACAAATGAGTTTTTGAAAGAATGCATTTTGGAGAGTTATCCAAGAGTAGTTTCAATAGGATTTTTAAATAATTATGAATTCAAACTGCCTATTGAAGTTAAAGTGTATTTGTTGCCTAGTCTTTCTGTAAATATATATTTTCACATCTTGAATCAGGTTATATCAGAAAGATGGAAATGTGATTAATGACGTCTGAATTTTTTTCAATGAAAACTAAAATGTAGGGCTCTGATTCCCTGATCTGTTGTTATAATTTGCTTTTTCTTGTATCTAGGGAAAAAAGAAACTGGCACACTTGCCTCCCTGCTGCTGCCATGTTAGATATGCTCACTTCACAAGCATCTGCAGATGAAAGTACAATTGCATGGAAGGTGAATTGATTGCAATTAACCTCAGGACTTACCCTCAGGCTGGGGTATTCTGCCTCCTTTTCTAGGAATGTGCCACCAGGGCCATAATACATAGCTGATGAATACATATATCATACAGCGAAACATATATTATAGGATAAAGTACATAAATCATGTAGAAAAACATGCATTATACTGAGATGATCAAATTATAAATGAAGCACATAAATCATAAGATTTTACTGTTGAATTGTATCAGGAAACATAAATTATATAGTGAAATCCCAGGGTCACTGGAGGGCTCACAGAATAATGAAATGAGCTCCTATATCTTAAGGAAAAGTGGAGTATCTCAGAGAAAAACCCATTGTGCAAAACCCATGTTGACTATTCCACTTAATCCAATTTTATATCCCACAGTTCTTGTATACAAGGAATCAAGGCTGCACAATGAGGAAGGGGAAATAAACAAACAACCAATATTAGATTGAATGACAGTATACTATAAGTACATTAAAAAAAATAGAAGCTTCAAACTTAATGAAAATCTGCAGCCAAGTATTTCAAGTCAAAGATGGAAAGAATGACAGTTCTAAAGTTTGCTACAATTCTGAAGGGCAATGTCTCATTCTAAAATAAAGAATGTCTTGAATCTCAAGGAGAGGATCCTAGAAAGAGAGAAGAGATGAAATTAAGATTGGTTTGTTCAGAATGTAGCTAAGCAATTGAAATTTGGATTGATGCAGCACATTAGATAATGAAGAACAAAAAAATTTTATATTATGCTATAAAAAGATTTTGCTTACTTTCCTTTGGGAATTATTTTTTGCATTTGACCTGGCTTTTTTCCCTGTACTTTTGTGTCTCTTCAACCCATTTATTGATAGAATCAAAGGAAAGCAAAATGGAGAATAGAGTTCTTTAGCTTTTAGTTCTGCTTTTCAAATGAAAGTCACAAACTGGTAGAGGCCATTCTGCATGGCTTCAAGTGAAGCCTAGGCTAAGACAGGCTTTCATGCACAAGACAGAACAATAATACAAATCAGATCACTCTCGCAAAGTTTCTCGGTGCAATGTTTGTCCATGTGAATTATGTTCTCACTAAAGCAAGGGCCTATCCCCAGCGCTGGTGAGTTAGGGTTATGGTCAAAGCTGGGTGTACTAAGGGATTCCTTAGTCATAAACAAAGTGTTTGACCCACTCTATTCCTCAGGGCAATAGAGAGGCAGAGCTAACTGAATTTATACAGTGGGAATTGATAGTTTATTGCTGACCCTGGAGGGGCCAGGGCACTGACTCACATCCTATTTCTGGCTCTTCTTGGCATTTGTTACTGCAGATAAAGGCAGATTCTGCCAAAATGTGCTGCTGGTCCTAGAATACAATTGTGTCAAAAGGCAAGTGCTAAATTTTATTTGAAGGGAAGCAATAAATCGGTACCCCCAAACACCCCCTGCCTTCCCTAAACATCATATTTCAATTTCTCACTGCTATTCATGCTTAGGACTGGTTAACACACCAGTAAGGAAGTTAAAAGGCATGTTCTGCTAATTGTACATAAGTAATTGTAGAAGAAACTAGAGCTAAGGACATCTTGCACTCCTTTGTTTTTAACAGCAAATGAAATGCAAAATCATAGTAATAAAATATCTAATCCATAAAATGTTTAGCTTGTTATTTGTAAATTCAGTTTAGGCTTGCTAACCAAAACTGTTTCATCCTCCCAAACAGCTGTGAATGGTTAAATCTGCTCAATATAAGTATAATCCTTTTACTCTATGATCTATGTGTTTCATTAGTTGAGGTACACATTTTGCCATAATAAATGTGCTTCAGTAAATGATCTATGCATTTCTTTCTGAAATGTATGTGTTTCACTAGAAAAGGTATGTGTTCATCAACTATGAATGATGTTCCTAACGGCACCACATTATATTACTTGGCTGGTATCAGCATGGCATTACACATCCATTCCCTCATGACCACCAGCCCTGCATCTGCAAGAAGACACATATAGACCCTGTCACTCTCAGGTGTTGATGCACACGTGCCTGAACTCTACCGACCTGGAAACACAAATGCGAGAGGGGGTTGGTGTCATTTTGTAGGTGAATATGCTTCTTAAATGAACAGGAAACAGGGGCTTTTTCTAGTCCTACCCCTTTATAACTCATAGGAGAAAAAATAATATAGCAAAATACAGTTGAAATTTTACTGTTTCTCATGGGCAAACTCCCTTCCATTTACTCCAATTAAGCATTCCTTGTGATAATGGATGAAACCATATCGTTTTAAGGTAAACACCAAGAACATTTTTTTTAACCTAAGTGACTTAAATATTAAAATATCACCAATTTCCTGATTTCAGTAAATTGATATCTAAAATGATGAAGTGAAATTATCTTTACAGAGTGAAATTAATTACTTAAGAAATTAAATGTGCTATCCCTTTTGTAAAAGGTAATGTTGACAGCTCATTGCTGAAAAGTTCGTGTTCGTTTATGATTTAAAGGGAAAAGAGAGCTTTTTCTTAGGTACGCCTAAATATATGGTAATTTACCTCCCAACATGTCAAATTTCAAATACAGTAATTATCCAGTTGAACCCAGACAAGTCTTTGTGGCACCCCCCACCTCTATGAAGCAATAACTAACAAACAAACCTTTTGGTTGTCTGTAGATATCTTTTTATAGTGTATGAGTTTCCTATATCCAACTATCAATGTTTTGAAATGTTCCTGGTTCTTAGATATGACCATTAGTTGCAGAATTGTAACTTCTATACCTTTCCTCATAGGGGTACAGAGTCTGAAACTGAATGCACAGCTTATTTGTTAATATTGTCATGAACAGACAGAATAAATTATAATCTGCTCTTCATGTAAATGTGTTAATTATGACAGAATCACTATTTTTCACAGATTAAAACTAATGCATTGTGTATGAACTTTCCATTTAAGAATCATTTTTCAGTAAACACAGAATACTCCTTTACATATGACATCAAGTGATTCATTACACGTTTCCATTAGTGACCTAATTTTCTCTCTACTTTACATCTATCATTGCAGATATTTCTTTCATTTATACCTGTCTTTTACCTTTTTTTATTTACTGAAATGACTGAAACCTGGGGGTTATTTTTTATATAATAGAATTAGGAATTTCTTCAGATATTATCAGCTGTCAAGTAATTCATTTTAAATTTGAGACATTTTCTAAATAGAAATAGCCTATACCAAAGAGTTCTGAAATAATTAATTCAGTGCTTTTGGAGAATTGCTACAATTTTTCTGGAGTAGAATGTTTGGATTATACTCTTGTTCTCATTTCTTGAAAAATGTAAACATGCACATATAGAAAAACAGAAGCTCTGGACAACAGCAATCTTCTGGTAAAATTAGTTCAGTATTAAAAACGGTTCAATTCAATCTATGTGTAAAACTGGATCAGCCACTAATATTTCAGGAAACCTAGAGCCATTAAAGACATAAAAAACGATGATTTATACATAGGAATCAGTAATAGTCCATTTCTTTAATATGTGTTACACTAAGTATTGTTTAGTGATCTTTTGGATTAAGCAAATAGTAAATGGTAAGATTTTAAGAACTTTGCCTGGCATTTTGGATACCACAAAGAGGTAAATTTTTATGGTGGCCTGTAATTTTTGCTTAAAAGCAGACTCAGACAATTGTTTTAAATATATTTTTAGAAATTCTACCAGGAGACTTTAAAAGCTAGAATGCATTGCCCTCTTACCAAGTCAGGGTAATATCCTCAAATAAAGTTACATGATCTTAAGCTAAAGGACAATACATGACTTATTAAGATGTTCTCATTGGGCTCAAATCAGTCTTATGTGAATAGTTCACAACCAAGTTCCTAGAGGCCTTAAATGGTCTGAGTAATAAACATTTAATCAGCTTGACTCAATTCTATGTGTGATTGTGCATTTAAGAAAGTCTCTTTGGTAAAGCTTCCTAAAGACTCATACTAAGAATTAAGCTGAACTGAACGTATTTCACTTTGTGAAAAATTAAAATAATAATATATATTCACACTTTTCAAAAATATATATTTTTTCCTAGATTTCTACCACTTTACTTCCCTGGACACATAGGCCCTTAATATATCTATACTTTTTAAAGGTTTTTTAAAAATAGGGTAATTTTTTTTGCTTTAGTCCATATTAGTTTTTGATTAGCTTATTTTATTGGTACTATGAGAGTATTTACAATGTTTACTGAATCCCAAGTATGATCTGAAATGGTATGCTCTGCACAAAATCTATCTCTGTCTTTTTCTGTAACCTGAATGTTTCCAGCTCCAGATACCCTGGCATTTTTCCTCTTGCTTCTACAGTACTGTGAGGGCTATGTCATAAGCTTTGCTGGAAGAAAAATAAAATCTCCAAATACTCTGGGGTGAAAACAAGAAATTGGTTATTAAATAAAATTTGAATATTCCTTTAAGAATTTTGTAGCAGTTAATACATTTAAAAATAAGGTTAAAATCAGGTTATATTAGGCCAAACACACCTTAAATTGCTAAAGACTTTCACAGTGACATTTTGGTCATCAGCTGCAGCCTATTATCTGGGGGATAAATCAATTTGCAGCAGCTCTGGACAGCTGTTTGAGTGTGGAGCAGAGCAGCTTAACTGTAGAAGCATGTTAAAACTTAAAAGGCCAAAGTCCTACTGACTACACATAAGGTATTTTTTTGAAGCAAACCATAACACAACACTGCCTGGTTCAGAAGACATCAGGCCACCCCTGTTAATCTATCCTACCTATTAGCTGATTTGATATGTTTTCTCTTCTATCTCGCTTGTTAAGGTTGGTGCATATTATAGAAACTTGTCTATATTCATTTTTCTTTCTTTTGGCAAATAATTCTCTTTAGAGTTTCCGTTAGTGCTTCTAGCTATGGCAGAAGTAGCACTTTTATGGTCTTTTAATCTGTGGAAAAGATTGTCCTTGGTTTCTTTAAAAGGTCAATATCAGGTACAGAGTTTTCTACAACTGTAGGCACAATGGTGCTGTTCCAGATAAGGAATCTTGCAGCAAATTAAAATAAAGAAGGAACAGAATTTGCCACAATTTTACCTTTGCTTATTATACCTTTCCTAGAAATGATAAATTTTTGCCTTCATTTTTCTTGCTTGACGCAAGAGTTTATCAAGTTTGAGACCTAGATTTAGAAAATAAAATAATTTTATGCTTTGGATTTTATTTTTATTTTAAGTTCATATGTTAGTAGATATAGAAAATGAATGATTGACACAGAGGAAGGGAAGAGTTTTTATGTAATAAAAGATATTTCTGAGTTAAGTTGGAAATTATATATACAAATGCAAGTTTGTAGCAATTGTGGTTCATTTAATAGACCTATTTTTCACAATGTAGTACATCCAGTATAACCTCAGATGCCTGAGAAAATGTATAAAGATGGTTTATATTCTGTGGAGTGATGTAATCTAATATGGACCAGTTATTGTTGTTGAAGTCAGAATAATGAATTCTGTCAGGGTGCAGAGAATGTTCATTGTAAGTGAATCACTGTCATTGAAAACATGGCATTGTTGTGGTCTGGGGTTGTATTGGAACAACTTCAATAGTTGTCACTCAGGTAAAAATTGTATATGAAATATGTGGCACATTTTCCATGTCCACCCCAAAATCTTAAATGTGATAATAAAGTTAGTAGTAATAAAATATGATTATTATTTTTCAGAAGAAAGAAAACTTGTTTACATAAGCTAAAGATGCTTGGTGGAAATTTTTATTTAACCCCAACCCATTTAAATATGTAATAAAAGTATAATTATCTCTAAATATTCAGCTCTGATACAGTTTGGTTGTATATTAAATTTTTCAATTTTTAAACACAGTTTAAATTAGGTAAATCCTTGTCATATGGATCATTTAGCGTTTTTTTGCATAAATATTTCATGAGAGAGGCGGGAACTAAGAATTGTCCTTAAATTATGGACAAAAAATTAACGCATAGAGATTTATTAAAAAAAATGTGAGTTAAGTGTAGTTCAGGTTCAAAAACATATAATTGGCTAATAAGAGTAAGCAGAAAGAGCAATGTCAATTTAAATTATGGGTAAATAATAAGACCTTTTGGCTAAAGGTCTTATTTTCAAATCTCTAGAAATATCTTTGATACATATTATAGTAAAATCCTGAACACAAGAATTCTGAAAATCCTCCTGGGAATATATTACCTTCAAATGAACATACATGTTAAAACTTATGACCAGCATCCTTCAGCACCTAACACATTTGCCTGACACCTAGTCAGTGTTTACTAAGAATGTATGGGGGATGTCTGATCAAGAATCCTACTCTGCAGGTGAGGAAACCGAGTTATAGAGAGGATAAATCATTTTCCTGAATTCATGCAGTGAATAAACAGTGTTTTAGAGACTGCTGGTTGTGCACAATATCCATTCTCTTTCTCTCTGTTTAGTAATAGAAAACTTAAGTTTACATTAAGTAAACTCCAGCTAGTGACCATAAATTTCCCAGCCAGCCTGCAGTTAGCTATAGCTGTGCAAGTACATTTTGCCTATAGTTTTGAGCTAACATATGTTGTTTGCAATGTCTGGGTCTTTTCTTTAAAGAGAATATGCATCACTTGGCCACATGCCTGAAAGTTGTGTTGTGACACTGACAAAACAACATGATGCAAGGAGACTGAGACCCCAACACAAACAACAATGCCAGACCTGGTCAGTGTATCCACACTTTTACATGAAAGAGAAATAAACTGTCTAAACTGTCTGTCTTATGCTTCTGTATTTGGACTTTCCTCTCTCTCCTTTCAGCAGTCTAATAGGTGTCCTGACTAATACAGTGTGAGAGCTCAGTTTCAAACTCAGATCCGGTTGTCTCCAAACCAAATTTCTCAATTACTATAATATGTCCACTTAAAGTGTTATTTGGTTGGATTATCAAGATCATTCTGATTTAGGAATTTTTCCAATTAGTAATTTATGCCTATGGAACTGTTAGATCAACTAACTTTGGCAGAGAGAACCACAAACAGGCAAGAGATATTGTAGGAAAAACTATAGTAGACTGTCTAATATTATTTTCTCTGAATGAATTTTTTCCAAATATCCCACACATAGAAATATATGCAAAACACCACAAACATAGATGGTCTTTTTCATCACCACAGATTCATTCCTTTAGTTTAGACCTTGCCTTACATTTATTCCTTCAAAGCTCTCTGTATTGTCCATTGTGGATGTCTGCTTGCTCCTTTCACTTCCTTCATGATTTTTGTTTTCCTAGAGCTCTTATGTTTTTCTCTCTTGCTGCCTTATTCAATATTAGATGTCTTTTAAGCCCTCAAAATCTTCCAATAATTTACACATTACTCCTGTAAATATATTTGTTTAGTCCAAATTAGATGGTGCCTTAGTTTCCTGGCTGCGAGCAAATACTACAGAATCAGTTGGCTTAAACAATGGGAATGTATATGTAGATTGTTTTGGAGCTAAAAGTCCAAAATTGAGTCATCACCATAATGATATTTTTGTCCTGAATGCTGAGGCATTCTGAAGCTGGCTGCTAGAGATCCTTGGCTTTTCCATCACATGGCAACACACATGGTGGTAGCATCTCCTTTGTCTTCCGGGTTCCATTGATTTCCAGCTTCTGCTCAGCCTCTTCCAGGTGGATTTCTTTCTCTACCTCTGATTTTCATTCTGCTTACAAAACTAGATTAAAGCCCAACCTGATTCATTTGACCACTCTGAACTAAATACAAAACTTGTTCTAAAGGTCCTATTTACAATGGATTCACGCCCACAGGAATGAATTAAGAATATGCTTTCCTGGGATACATAATTCAACTCCCCACATTTGGTAGGTAAAATTTAATTAAAAAATATATATCACAAAATACATGTGGAGGTATAAATCTGTTTTAAGGAGCTCAAATAAATATAAAATTTGCTATATTTTACCCAGACTTCATTTTCATTAAAATGAAAAAAAAAATTCTTTGTTTTATGAATTCTGTATTGTTTATTGTCATTTTTTGTAGATATAATTTAAAATTTTTTATAGGTAGATTTAAGCTTAGAGTCATTTGATTTTTTTTCCAATACTACTTCATAGTAGTGTTGTGTTTCACCAAGAGGTACATAATAGTTTTCTGCCTCTCATTTTGTGTGAAGGTGGCCATTTGTTTTAGTTTGCTAGGCTGCTGAAAGCAGATACCATGTAATGGGTTGGCTTAACAATGGGAATTTATTAGCTTATAGTTTTGAGGCTGAGAAAAATGCCCAAATCAAGGCATCATCAAGGTAATGCTTTCTTCCCAAAGACTGGCTGCTAGCGATCCTTGACTTCTCTGCCACGTGTCAAAGCACATGGCAGCGTCTGATGGTGTCTCCCTTCTCTTCTGGGCTTTACTGCTTTCCACTTTTGCTTCTGTGGCTTTTTTTCCCTGCTCTGCAGTCATCCTGTTTATAAAGGACATCACAAAGAGGATTAAGACCCATTCTGAATGAGGTGGGTTGCACCTTACCTGAAGTAGCCTTATCAAAAGGTCCTACTTAAAATGGGTCTACACCCACAGGTATGGATTGACTTTACAAACATGCTTTTCTGGAGTACATGCAGTTTCAAACCACCACACCATCAATGAACTCTGCATAGATCCATTAATTCATTAGGACTTGCTAATTCTGTCATTCCTTCCTGATGGAATGAGGGAGTCAGTTTCATAACATAGATAAAGCAAACTAATAGTTTTTTTGTAAACAACTCAATGTTATTGATATATGTTAATAAAGCATACAATCCATCCAAAGTGTACAATCAATGGTATTTGGTATAATTACATAGTTTGTGCATTCATCATTTCAATAGTTTTTAGAGCATTTTCATTATTTTAATAATAATAATAATAATAACAATAAGCAAATAACAGACAAACCAAAAAAACCTCAGCACCTCTCAGTCTCTCTGTTTCCCCTGCCATACATATCTGCTATTACATTTCTGTCACCTCATGTGAAATGTTTTTCTTTGAAATTGAACAAATATATGTTAATGTTACAGGATATTTATATCAAGCAAAAAATTCAACCAAAGCAAACTATGGACAGTAGTATGTAATAATCTATTAATAATCTTCTGTTAAGAGTAAAAGAAAGGAAATATACTAAGGGAAAGAAACTAAATATTGCTTGACTCCATCTGTACAAAATATAAATACAAATAACCTACAGAGACAGATATCATTTAAATTTTTATGTTTGATAATGGCAAACAATAATGACATGTAGAGCATTTGATACATGCATACTTTTAAGACTTCTAAACTGTTGTTTAAAAAATAATATTATACCATCCTGCTGTAGGTGTATTTGATGCATATATTTATTCTTAAAGGTTCTTAGTTCCTTTTTACAAGTATTCTTCCAAGATTTGTATTTAGCAAGTGATTGCTAGAATTCTTTGGATTGTTTATCATAGAAGAGTGGCAAGCATACTTGGCTTATGCTACAGAACAATAGTGAATTGATATGGAGATAGACCTTGAATCTCTATTAAGAAGCTACATGGATAACTATTGCTAAGTCAGGCTGGCAAATAGTGCTGATAAATAATTTTTAGCAGTTCACAACACAACAGTCAGTTTTGATGCTATAATAACTCAGGTTTACAAAAAAGAGCTATTACCATTTCTCCATTTATTTCCATTCCATAAAGACCTAGGCTCAAACATTTGATAACTGAATTTTAACAGTTTTTAGAAATTAAGGTAAATTCCTCCTTGCCTTTTCTTTCTCTCCTTCATCTTTATATTTATTTCTTTCTCTTCATAACAGTACTATTTAATTTCATTCAACTAACAGTCAATAGATTCCTCTGTGTCCCAGTAGAAAGAGAAAAAAACAAGTGAAATGTTTGTCAAAATATTTATCTTTTGTGAATTAATTTTAATAGGAATACTGTACAGAATTTTCTTGAAAAATATATTTTCTAAAATATTTCACATGTGATATTTCATTATACATACATCTGAAAAATAAAGCCTATTAGGGCTGCTAGCTAAGATGTTGAAGGGATTTATTATAAAAAGTTGATATTGTAATTGTGTTTATAAACAGAATTCTATTTATACTCTAAGGTGCAGGGATTATTACTGTGTAAATGACATCTTACTGCTGTGTTTGTAATAGTCACAGTCTTGTAAACAGTTGGGGAAGTATGATACTGTACCCATACAATAGAACCAAGCAGCAGCCATTTATTTACTAGCACCCCTGATTACCTCAAAGAGTTAATGGCCTTATCCAGAGTACCGGATTACTCCCTCAGAAAAATTTAAGACTCCAGGAAGTGGTAAAATCATTACTTACTATATCTTTGTGGAGAGACTTCCTAACCAACATTACAGAATTAATGGTGACTCTGCCCAAGCAATTTTACAAATTGAGGTAAAATATGTATGCAGAGAAACACAAAGATCTTAGGGGTATAATTCAATGAGATTCTGCATGCATAGATACCTTTCTAACCACTCCAGTAACATAAACATTTATATCACCTCAGGTCACTGGTGTCCTTTTCCATCTAATATCCACCCCCACCTCAAAGGCAACCACTGTTATGTTTTCTATTACCAAAGATAAGGTTTGTCTATTCTTGAACTTCACAAAAATGGAATCATATAGCTTATAATTATTGTGTGGTAGTGGTGGTTTCTTAGTGCAACATAATCATTTTGTGATGTGTAATTGTTTTTGTATATATCAGTAGTATATTTTAATTACAGAGTGGTATTCCAATACATGAATATACAATTTGTGTTTTTCATAATGCTGTGATAGATAATTGGATTGTTTCTAGTTTCCTGCTATATTAAATAAAGCTATTTTAAACATTCTTTATAAGTCTTTTTGTGATTGCATGTTCTAATTTATCTTGGGTATTAGTTAAGAGTGGAATTTCTTGGTCAAGGTAAAGGTACATGTTTAACTTTATAAGAAACCAACCATTTGTACATCCTCAGCATCAGTGAATGAGAGTTCCAATTGTTCCACATCCTGTCAGTCTTTTTCCTTTCAACTGTTCTACTGGGTGTAGAATAGTATTTTATGTTGGCTTTAATTTCCCTTTCTTTGACATCTAAGGATGGTGAGGAACTGTTTTATGTGCTGCCTGGCCATACATATCTCTTCTTTTTAGAACTGCCTGTTCAAGACCATTCTCCATTTTTAAATTTGTTGTTTGTGTTTTTATTATAGATTTGTAGACCTTTATTATATATTGCTAATACAAGCCCCTTGTTAAATTTATGTTTAGCAAAGAATTTTATTTTTCAAATTGGTATTTGATGAAGAGAGGTTTTAAATTTTGATATAGCCTATTTTACCATTTTTTAATTTTATGGTTAGTGTTTTTTTGTGTCCTGTATAAGAAACCTCTACTTATCTCAAGGTATGATATTAACATAGTCACCCTATTTTTCTTATGTTCATTTTCAACATGGGATGTCTATTTCCATAATTTTACTTTTAACCTGTCTGTATATTTGCATTTAGGGCATGTTTCTTGTAGATAGCATATAATTGGATCTTTGCTCTTATTTTCACTTTAAATGGCTTTGAATGGAATTGATGGAAAAAGATATTCTTTTATATTACCCTCAAAAATACCATTTCTAGTGCTCTTTATTCCTTCCTGTAGATACAAGTTGCATCTAGTGTGGTTTCCCTTTAAAAAAGGATTCCCTTTAAATTTATTGCAGAGTATCTTTGTTGGTGACTAATCTGCTCAGCTTTATTTCTATAAAAATGTCTTTTTTTTCACCTTACTTTTTGAAGGAATTTTTGCTGGATATAAAGTATGGCATGACAATTATTTACATTCAGCTGTTGTTTCACTGTTTTACAACATCTGTTATCTCTAATATGAAGTCTGCTGTCAATTGTAGCATTCTTACCCTGAAACATATCTCATTTTCCTATGGCTGCTATTATTTTACTTTTCTCTGTATCTTTGATTTACAGCAGTTTTACTATAATTTGACTAGGTGTCATTGGCTAGATATCTACCTTGTTTAGGTTTTGCAGAGGTTCTGGGATTTGTAAGAAGATGTTATTTCACAAATTCGGGAAGTTCAGAACCGTTATTTATCAGATGTATTTTCTGCTCATTGTCTCTCCTCTCCCTCTGGGATTTTAATTAAATATATATTAGACTGTTTGATGCTCTTACAATTTCCTGAAGTTCTGTTAAATTTATTTTCAATATTGTTTTCTGCATTTTATCCATATTTGGTTAATTTCTATCCATCTTTAAGTTCACTAACTCTATGTTCTTCAGGATCTCATCTTCTCTTAAGACTACCTACCATGTATATCATTTCAGAAGTACATTTTCATTTGAGAATTTCCATTTGTCTTTTTTTATAGCTACTTTTCATCTGCTGTGACTTATTCTTTTCCTATATTTCTGAACAAATATATAATCACTTCTTTAAAAAGTTCTTGACAGACAATCCAATCTCTGCGTCATCTCAGGAAATTTTTCTATTGACTGTTCTTTTCTTTTAATCACATCCTTGCATATTTAAATGTCTATTAATTTTTTTTACATTAAACTTTGATAATACAGTGATTCTAAATCAATGATTGGCGACAATTTTCCTTTTTTAGTAATTATATTGAGATATATTCATATACCACATAATCCAAAGGGTACATTTAACGGATTTTGGTATAATCACAGAGTTCTGCATTCATCACCACAATCAATATTAGAGCATTTTAAAGAAAAAAGCCCTTCCCTTAGCAGTTGCTCCTCAATCCCTCTATCCATCCCCTGCCATACATACCCACTAATTTAATTCTGTCTCTATAAATTTATTTATAGTTATAATTTATGTAAATAGAGCCAAAGATATGCAGTATTTTGTGTCTGGTTTCTGTCACTTAGGATAATTCTCTCTTTTTTCAATTGATGAAAACTATTAATATATTACTATTCACTACAGGTCATAGTTTGCTTTAGGTGCTTTTTATCTCAGATATCACCTTATAATTAACATCTGGTAATATTAATGGGCAAACATTTTCAAAAGGGCCTGATAAATATTTTAGGTTCATGGGTCATAGAGTCTCTTCCTTAACTACTTAATACTACTGCTGTAGTGGGAAAGTAGCAATAGACAATACTTAAACAAATAAGCATGGCTATGTTCTAATAAAATTTTATTTACAAAAAGGTGGCAAGCCTGTGGGCCAAATTTTGTTCTTTTGGATTGTCATTTTCCTATAAATGGCGTTCAGTTTTACTATGGCAGGCAGTTAAATTACTGAAAGATCTTTTTTGTCCTGTCATCCTTGGTTTCACCCTTTATTTTAATGTCTCTGTATCAGCTTTGAACTTCACCTAGGTGATGTTCTTTTACCTAAAGTGTGGGTTTCCTAGAATCTGTACTGAGAAGCCTGGTTGATCAACAAGTACTCTTCTCTTAAGCTGGTTACAACTTCTGGTGTAGTCAGCCCCACATCATTTGATTTCTTCTAGACCTTGTGAAGTCTTATTCTGTGTATTCTCAAGTCAGTCTTTAGCCAAGGCCCATTTGTTGAATTGCAATGAAGGCCTATGTACAATTCTGTAATGCTTTCTTATCTAGTACTCAACCCTGAAAATTCCATCCACTTTAACTAACTGAAATGCTCATCTTTGTATCCTCAGCTCAACAATATTTCTATTCAGATTGGTTTCTCTGTGCACTGCAGCAGGAAAATATCTCCACACAGGCCAGCCTAATTAGTGTAATTACCTCAAAGTTCACTATTGTTTAATGCCTGAAAACAGTTTCTGCATACATTTTTTCCAGTTCTATAGGTTTTTCTGCTTTTTTTATTGGCAGGAAGGGTAAGTCCAGTACTAGTTATTCTGTCAAAACTAAAAGTGGAAATGTAAGCCTTTGCCAAAGTATTCTTAATTTTAAATAAGACTCTAATCACATCTCCTGGGATTAGTCTTGTGGAATGTTTCACCATGATTATGTTTTGGCTATTGCCCCTGAACTATATTTCACCATGACGTGAATATATTCATCCTAGAGTAAATTTATATATCAGGATTGTCATAACCATATACAATACCATTAACTATCGATTGCACAAACAATTATACAGAGAAAAATCTTAAAAAAAGCACTTAGTATTTCAGGAAAATTGCATGTTTGAATACATTATGGACTATTTTATATATATAAACATTTGACATAATTCTCCAAACAATTTCTTTACATAATCCCATATTTAATTATTCTTCAATAGTCTATATAAATTACAATGTTAGTGCTCTCCTTGTGACACTTCATATGTGTCTCTGAATTGTCAAAGATGTGGCATTGAAGTCTATAATAAAAATAATGTACTTAGGCTAATCATCATTGCCTAATTGTTTCTTAGTTTAAGCATAGAATTGAACATAGAAACTAGAAACATGGTTTTGGCACTTTAATTCACATAATAATCTGTTCAAGAAAATGATTTCATAGAGAAAGAACTTAGGCAGCTAGAAGAATGGTCTTTAGTCCCAGGTATCTTGATCTAGAATTCACTTTTCACAACTTTCCTGAGTCTCAGCAAAATGAGGACTCGTGGTTATAGTTCAAATCTGCATGAAAGCTACCTGGCATGCATATCCAAAATGCAGATTTCTGAGGGCCACCGAGATCTTATATATATTAAAAGTTGAGACTTGTTGGGCAAAGTGTAAATCCGTATCTAGAATCCACATTAAAGCAACATGAAGTATAGCAATACTCCTTACCAACAAATAAGTTCTATAGATTCTTTTTTTTTTTTTT
>PVKH010008919.1:0-19160 GCA_004027955.1 Chaetophractus vellerosus | reverse complement strand
AAACCCTGGACCTCCTATGTGGTAGACAGGAGACCAATTGCTTGAGCCACATCTGTTTCCCTGAGGGCTTTTTTGACTTGGCCACATCAGTAGGGCATGACTCAGGCTGAGTCTCACCCCCTTGCTGGATCTGATATAAACAGACATTCACTCATGAAGACACACTGAAGACAGAGCTCTGTGATTTTTGATCTGGCCATGTGACAGAAGGAAGAAGACTCAAACAGTCAAAACCCTGGGGAGAGACGAACCATTTTGCCTTTTAGTTCACAGTGAGATTGGGAAGAACAGCCGAGACTGATATAGGAGGCCCTATGCCAACTGGCAGCCAAAATTGGGCAGAGGCTGGGCCCACAGAGCCTTAAGAGGAAGAGGTTGAAACCTGGAAAAGATTGCCCACCATCTTGCTTCAACATGTGGCAGCTGACTTTGATGAGAGAGTACCTCTTATGGTACCTAGAGTTGGACTTTCCACAGCCTTGGGACTGTAAGCTTTTACCACAAATAATATGCTTTATAAAAGCCAACAGATCTCTGGTACTTTGCATCAGCAGCCCTTTGGCAGACTAATACAAGTACTATCATCAATTCTAACAAATGTTCCTCACCATTGAAAGGTGTTGATGGTTGGGGTGGTATATTTGAATCCTGTATTTTATGTATGATTGTTCTGTAAACCCACAACTTCTCTAATAAAAAGACAATTTAAATAAAAGAGTGGAAAAAAGATATTCCATTTAGACACTTATCATAAGAAAGCTGAATGACTATGCTGATATAAAAGTAGACCTCAGGACTGAGAATATTACCAGGGATAAAGAGGAATCTTTTATGATAATCCAATAGTATTTTCATCTAGGAGACATAATATCATAAATGTATATGTACCCAACAGCAGAGTTGAAAATATATGAAGCATAACTGTTACAAATAAATAAGAAAAATTTAGTTTTAGTTGGAGATTTTAATTCTCTTCTTTTAGTAACTAAGAGATCAAGTAGAAAATGAGTAAGATTCTAGAAGATCTGAACACTATTGATCAAAATGGCCTATTTGATATTTACAGAATTTTCCAGCTAAAAACATAAAAATACACAATCTTATAAAGTATGCATGGATTTTTCACTAAGAGAGACCATAAGCTGGGCCAAAAGACAAATCCCAATATATTTGAAAAGACCAAAATCATATGAAGCATATGCTCTGAACACAAAGGAATTAAATTAGAAATCAATTTTAAAAATTTAGAACAGTATTTCTCATGAGAGATAAGTTTGCCCCTCAGGGGACAGCTGGCAATATCTGAAGATATTTATATTGTCAAAACTGAGAGGGGTGGTTCTACTGGCACCTAGTGGGTAAAGACCAACGTTCCTACTAAACATCCTGCAATGCACAGGACAGCCTCCTTTGTCACCATAGCAAAGAAGTATCCACCCCAAAATATCAATATTGCTGAGGTTGGGGAATTTTGATTTAGAGAAATCCTATATTTGGATAGTTACTAATAGACTTCTAAATAAGCCTTGGGTCAAAGAAGAAATCATAAAGAAATTTAAAAAATATATTGAACTGAATGAAATGAAAACAGAATTTTAAGAAATTTGGAATGCAGTAAATCAGTACATAGAGTGAAGTTTATAGTTTTAAATGCTTATTAGGAAACAAGAGCGTTTTAAAATCAATCATCTAAGACTTCAGCTTTTAAGATGCCAGAAGGAGAAGAGCTGATTACATTTAAACTTAGTAGGAGGAAGGAAATAATGAAGGTAAGAACAGAAATCAATGAATTAAGTAACAAAAACCAGAAAAATCAAAGAAAAAGTGGAAAAAGCTAGAATGAGCAGAAAAAAAAGACAAGATAAAATTTACCAATATTAGCAATGACAAAGGGAACATCAGTACTAATCCTACATATACTCAAAAAATAAAAAGGAAAAATTATGAACATCTTTATGACAATAAATTCAGGAACTTATGATGAAATGGACAAATTCCTTGAACTATATAACTTACCACAACTGAGCAAGCTTTTGGTGAATTTCCAGGGTTCTGAAAAAGTTGACACTGACCATTTTTGCCAGTTTTCTTGGTGCTTTTGTGAAGGAGAGCATGCCTGCTGATGCCAACCCCCTATTTAGAATGTTCTCATGCATTTTTGAAGGATAGCTGAGAAATCTCTTTATTTCTGTAGCATTTCAAAAAAGTGAGTTATTATAATTATACTTACATCTCAGTTTCTATTTCATTTTAAGGAATTTTAGATGCACCAGCAAAAGCTATATCTCAGGCATTTGGGCAATTTGGCTTTTGATGAGAAATTGGATTTTCTGTGAGTGATAAGAGTACTTGTTAAAAATCCAAGCTTGTACTTTTACTTTTTATTTTTAATATAAAAACCATCAACCAACAATATTGTTAGGATTTGGTACTAGAGTATCTAAAAGTTGTGTTCTTTTTTTAAAAAAAACTTTTTATTTGGGAATAATTTCAAACTTACAGGAAAGTTGAAAGAATAAGAATAGTATAAAAACTACCCATAGATCTTTTTTTAGTCATTTACCCCATTTACTTTACCATTTGTTCTCTCTTTATATCTATAGTGATAGACAAACACACATATGCCGTATGTTTTTCCTGAACCATCTGTGAGGAGTGACATATATTATGGCCCTTTATCTCTTAGTACTTTAGTGTTTATTTCCTAAGAATAGGGGTATTCTATCATATAACTTTGGTAGAGTTATCAATTTAGTAAATTTAACATTGTTAGGTTATGTTCTTGAATTACAGAAACACAATCATGAGATCATCCCTCATTAGGTTAGGGTCATAGTGCTGGATTAAGAATGTTATACCAGTTGGTGGTAATATGAAAAGGAGAAAGTAGTGATAATTATTAATTAGTTAATTATTCATTAAGAAAATGTTGGGTGGTTGCTATTAGCATAGAGATTACTTTTGTAATACAAACGTTAGGTTTACAGGTGATCCTAATATAAGATATGAAGCTGCTTTGACTAATTTGAAGCCTGTAATTGCTCTGAGGGAAGGACCCTTGGCTTCTGAATTAAGGGGTATGCGTTAATGGGTACTGAGTCTTTAATCTCTGCCACACTGTTTACTTATTTAATACCCCTAGAAAATTTCCTACTCTTTTAAGATTTGTACAAAAATGAAACATTAAATAATCTGGGAAGAATTAATCTGGACTCTTATGGAATCTTCTCTGATTAATTTGTCTATGACTGTGGAGTCTTTTTCCCACAGAGATTCTAGGATCCTGGAAAAAATTTTTTGGTCATTTACTAAATCAAACATAATAGGGGTGTAATAATATTTAGAACCTCTATGATTTGATCATGTATAGGAACTGTAATGCATTTTATTTGGAAGTAGTCCTTATCTATTTGTTTGTAGGTATAAAGATAATGATAATGATCCCAAAATATCAGGACTCAGGAAGGGACTTAGGATTGTTAGAAATTCTCATATTTAAGTGGTTCCAGTAAACCATGGCAGAAAAGGTCATTTTCTCAAAAGCCTTCTAGAATTTACTAGTAATTTAAAGGCGTATGCCCCACAGGTTTTCAAAACTGTTCTAGACCCATGACTCATGTTTCCCTCCCAAATTCTCCTTATGGTAATGCAAATGTTTATTCTTTGTCTGTCCATTTGTATATTGGAAGCAGATAAATGGTTTTGTAAGTTTTAGAGTCCTACAGTCAGACTGAAATTTGCACCAAGACAAACTATTTCTTTAAATTGATTGTGATATGATTTTCTACTTAGCAATGTTACTAATTGTATTAGTCAGCTGAAGGGGTGCTGATGCAAAATACCAGAAATCTATTGGCTTTTATAGAGGGCATTTATTTGGGGTAGAATATTACAGTTACCAGGCCATAAAGCATAAGTTACTTCCCTCACCAAAGTCTGTTGCCATGTGTTGGAGTAAGATGGTTGCTGACATCTGCCAAGAGTTCATTCTTCCTGGGTTCCTCTCTTCCCTGGGCTCATTTCTTTCCAGGCTCATCTGCCCTGCTCTCTCCACAAGATCAGCTGTAGACTATTAGGCAACCGGCTCTCTCTCTCTCCCAGGGGCTTGTTTTTCTCTGGGCTCAGCTGCTCTGCTCCTCTGTGTGCTTACTTCACAGGCTCCAGCTCAAAACTTCCATTCTCTTCTCTGCTGTGTGGCTTTCTCTGTGAGTCCCCACCTACCAAGGGAGCAGGGACTCAATGTCCTACTGACATGGCCCAATCAAAGCCTTAATCATTATTTAATCAAGTAAAAGTGAAACTTCTGAATCCAATATAATATGCCCAGAGGAAAAGACCAGTTCACAAACATATTCCAATATCTATGTTTGGAATCACAAATAATGCCAAACTGCTACACTGATTTAAGGTTTTTTTTTTTTTTAAGATTGTAATGTCTTTTTGGATTTGTGGTGGGCAGGGACTCACAGAGAAAATGACATGGCTTTTTGATGCTGTAGCCCCAGGAAGTAAATGCACAGAGAAGGAGAACACAGAAGAAGGGAGACAGCTCATTAGACAGGATTTTGTGGCCTTGAGAAGAGAAATGAGCTGTTCACCTAATACCTTGCAGCTGCAGAGACCAAAGCCCTGAGCAGCTGAGCCCAGAGAGAAACAAGCCCTGGGAGAGAGATGAGACTTATCCTGGCCTTGAGGGAAGTAACTTATGCTTTATAGCCTTGTGACTGTAAGCTTCTACACCAAATAAATACCCTTTATAAAAGCCAACAGAGTTCTGGTACTTTGTATCACCACCCCTTTGGCTGACTAATATAGCTATTATTAATAGTGCTGATATGAAGACTAATGGACAAGTTTTTGTCCAGATGTATGCTACCATTTCTCTTGGATATAGAACCAAGAATGAGATTACTGGGTAATGCTGGAACTCTGTGCTTAATATTTTGAAAAACTGCCAAACTGTTTTTCAAAAATTGTGGCTACACCATTTTACATCCCCACCAGCAATGTATAAGGGTTATAATTTCTACACATTTTTGTCAACACTTGTTATTAACTGTCTTTTTTATTATAACCATTATGAAGTGGTTTTTCATTTTTTTTGGGGGGGAAAACTGTATCATTCCCCTCAGAGAGAAGGATAAGGAATTTTGGTGTGCAAATGCCTCCCTTGGAATGGCACCGTGTAACAGATTTAAATCTTGTCTTTTTTTTTTTTTGCCAATATGGGACACTTGGCAGCTTTTTCAATGACCCTTCTGTTTACAAAGTCTACACATATCCTTATCTATAGATTCCCAATTCTTAGATATTCAAAGCCAAAGACCTTTTTTTCCCTGTGGAGAGCCAAATTTGTATTGATTTCTAGATTGTTTGCTTTTTAAACCTATCTGAAAATCTCTCTCTCTATATTGATATTTTCTAATTTAGCTATTTCATATTTCAGTTTTTTTATGATTATATCTCCTAATTCAGAGGTTTGAGCTTTGAACCAGTTTTAAAAAATGTGGTCAAGATTCTTTATTTCAATGTATTAGTCAGCATTCTCCAGAGAAGCAGAGCCAGCAGGATGGATAGGTACATAGATAGGTAGATAGATAGATAGATAGATAGATAGATAGATAGATGATAGATAGATAATAGATGAAAAGATTTATTCTAGGAATTTGTTCATGCAGCTGTGGGGATTGGCATATCTGAATTCTGTAGGGCAGGCCACGAGCTAGAAACTTCCAACAAAGGTGATATGAAATCTGCCAAGTCCACACTCTGTATAATAGTCTGCAAGCTGAGAATTCTAATGAAGGAGTGGTTGTATTCCCCAGGAGAAGCTGGCTTGCTGAAGGAAAGGTAGAAATTCTTCTTTATCACTACTGAAATCATCAATCCTGCTTTAAGACCTCTAACTGATTGGACTCCTCTCATTACTAAGAGCAATCTCCTTTCTTGTTTGTAGATTTAATCAGTCATAGATGCAATCAACTAACTACAGATGCTAATCCATTTACAGAATAGCCTCATGAACTAATCAGGCCAGTGCTTGCTTAACCAAACAACTGGACACCATAAACTAGCCAAGCTGGCACAAGAAATTAACTATCACATTCAGTTATTTCTCAAAATATTGCTTGAGAGTTTCCCAAAATTTATTTCACATCTTTCTCTAAGCCTATAATTTTGAATCTTTACTCTCAAAAGAAGGATTTCTGAATTTGCCTAATATAGTGTATTTTCCATTTTCCTTGCACTCAAGATAATTTAGACATTTTATGTAGCTGTGCTATTCAACTTTCCAATTCTTCTTCAAAAAATTTTTCTATCTTAGAATTCAATGAATTGACCTCATTGGTACAGATATGCACTCCAAGACAAAATTCTGAATTCTACAGCAAATTTTTGCCTATCTTCCTGAAGTTTAGGAAAAAATCTTAATTATAGCCTTATTTTGGCTTTAAACTGAGGTTTTAATTAAACTTATATAGATTTAATTTCAGAATAAGAGTTTTATGATGTAACAGTTCTTTTCTTGAGAAAACCCTGAGGAATGGTTAGCTCATTAGAAGGTCAGGTAAAGAGGAGTTGAGAGAAATATGTAAGGAAATTACTTTTTAGGATGTTACAGAATTTTGAGACTCTTTGGGGTTAGAATTTTGTTTTGAGACCCCAGAATGCCCTTTAAAGAGACTGACTATTGATATTTCATATTTTGTATCCTAATTTTGTTACAGCCTCTCTTTCATGTATTCATTTACTGATTTCAATATTTCAAAATTTCCCTATGATGATCATTGTTATAAATCAAAAAAGTATTTTTGCCATTTTCCTAGGAAAGTGTAAGAGGTAAGAGTAGGAATCAGAAGTTCTTCCAGGAGGAGGTTGAGGCTTTGATATAGGCAAATCCATGACATAAAAGAAAGAGAGGCTACTATAGTTGGTCATCAGTGTGTACTTGTGAATGGTGCCTTAGTTCCCCAGCCAAGCAGAGGCAAAGAAAGGGCCTTGTGTTGAACCACCCAACAATTATCAGCTCTGCAATATAAAGTAAGCAAAGTGTCCAATTCATGATTAAAACTCTCAGAAAAATAAGAATAGAGTGGAACATCCTGAAATTGATAAAGAACATCTACAAAGAATCTATAAGTAGCATTATACTTATGGTGTAAGAGTTTCCCCCTAAGATCAGGAAAAAGGCAACAAAGTCCATATTACCACTTGTATTCAACACAGTGCCAGATGTTCTAGCCAGTGCAGTAAGGCAAGAAAAGCAAATAAAATGTATACAGGTCAGAAAGGAAGAAATAAAACTGTCCCTATTTTCAGAAACATGATTGTATCCATAGAAAAGCTCAAGAAATCTATTTAAAAAACCCTCTTAGAACTAATATGTGAATTTGGCAAGGTCACAGGATAAAAGATAAGCTTACAACAATCAATTGTATTTCTGTGTACTAGTAATGCACACATGGATAGCAAAATAAAAAAATACAATACCATTTACAATTGCTCAGAAAATGAAATACTTAAGTGTAAAATTAACAAAATATGTACAGGACTTGCATGCTGAAACTACCAAATGCCAAAGACTATCAAAGAAGATAAAAATAAATGGAATACTGCATTCGTGAATTGGAAGTCACAACATAGTAAGATATCAATTTTCCCCAAATTTGGCATTTAAGTTTACACACCTTCTATCAAAAATTCAGGAAGAATTTAGTAGAAATAGATAAGATTATTCTAAAATTTATATTGAAAGGCAAAGGAACCAGAATAGCTAAAACAATTTTGGAAAAGAAGAATAAAATGGGAGGAACTAGTCTAATCATTTTTTTCAACTCATAATTATATATTTAATCAAATACCTTAATAAAATGTAAGTCTCTTCAAATCAACACATGCATGAACAAATTTATGTTACATTCTCCTGAGGAAAGCATCTCTATGTAATTATAGCATTTTATTTTATCTTTTTAAAGATACTTAGATCACATAAATGTTACATAAAAAATATAGGGGATTTGGGGCTGGCTGTAGCCCAGTGAATAAGGCACCAGTACACCACATGGGAGGCTCCGGGTTCAGTTCCTGGGGGCATCTCCGAGCAGGGCAGACCACCTTGAGGGGGCAAGCTGCTGTGGGCAGGGCAATAAGCTGCCATGGGCAGGGCAAAGCCACCACGGGCAAAGCAAGTCACCCACGAGCAGAATGGAGCTGCCCACGAGCCAAACAGAGTCGCCCTCCAGTGGGGCAAGCCGCTGGTGAGTAGGCAAAGGCCGCCGCTCACTGGTGAGCTGATTTGGCGCATTGCCGCAGTGGGGGGAGACAAAGCAGACACAGAAGAAAGCAAAAATGAACACAGCAAGAACAAGCAGAAGGGAGGGATATGTAAAAAAAAATAATATAGGGGATTCCTATGTGCCCCACTCCCCATATCTCCTACACTTTCCCACACTAACAATATCCCTCATTAGTGTGGTACATTCATTGCATTTGATGAACACATTTTGGAGCATTGCCTCTAAGCATGGACTACAGTTTACATTGTAGATTACACTCTCTTCCACCCAGGTTATGGCAAAATATATAATGGCCTGTATCTGTCAATGAAATGTCATTCAGTGATACAATTTCTTTCATGGATAGAATCACAATAAGTCTATAGCAGAATACCAGTAAGTCTACTTTAGTCTATAGATTGTACCCAATCCTGAGGATTCTGGGATGGTGATGTCTACTTCACCTCTAATTGAGAGGGGGCTTTGATCCCATAGGGAAGATGGATGGGACTCTCTTGCTTGCACTTGTAGACTCTCTCAATTCCTTGCTATGGTGGTTGTCTATCATCACCTCCTCTTCAGTTGTCATGGGTGAGACCAATGAACTGGAGAGTAGGTGTTGCAACTTCATGTATCCAGTTTTAATACATGCATAGGTCAGAAATCAAGACTGTGTGACATTGGTTGAGGAACAGACACATAGATCAATGGAACAGGTTAAAAAACCCATTCTAATATAGAGTCATACAAAAAATTGACTTTTGAGAGAGGTGTAAAACAAATCAAAGTAAGAAAGAGCCTTTTCAAGAAATGGTGCAAGAGGAATTTGGCATCCACAGGAAAAGAAATGAACCTCGACCTAAGTCTCACACCTTATACAGAAATGAACTCAAAATGAATGTTGGGCTTAAACATAAATCATAAAAGTATAAAATTTTTAGAAAAATAGGACAAAATTTCAAGGTCTAGGGCTAGGAAAGGGTTCTTAGACTTGACACGAAAAGCACAAATGACAAAAGGAACATTTGATAAACTGTATTTTATCACATTTAAAATCTTTTGCTTTGTGAAAGAGACCCTGTATAGAGGATGAAAATACACTCTAAAGAGTAGGAGAAAGCATTTGTAAACCACATATCTGAGAAAGGACTAGTATCTAGGCTATATAAAGAATTTTCAAATTTCAACAGTGAAAAACCAAATAAATCAACTTAAAAAATGGGCAATACATAAAGAGACATTTCACTGAAATACATATGCAGATGGCAAATAAAATCATGAAAAGTTCCACACTTAATCACTAAGAGAATGCAAATTAAACCGCAATGAGATATCACTAAACACTTATCAGAATGGCTAAAATATGTAAATAATGACAATATCAAAGGCTGGTGAGAATGCAGAGACTTTGGATTACTCATATATTGCTGGTGGGAACATTAAAATTGTACAGGCACTCTGGAAAACATTTTGGCAGTTTCTTTTTTTTAAGATTTCTTTTTTTTTTAAGGTATTTAGATTACAGAAATGTTACATTAAAAATATAGTGCGTACTTCTGGGAAGATGGCAGACTGGTAAGACAGGAATCTCTTCTCCAGAAAAATAGGTAGAGGACAGGCTGAAACAGCCCCGAAAAAGATCTTCTAGGGTTTAGGGCAGCAGTTGAAGGCTGCACACCACCCAGAGGAGAGAGGGACAAAAGAGGGAAATCGTGACAACAGAACTGTGAGTTGGAACAGCAGTGGCTGCTACTGCAGGCAACTTCCCCACACTAAAGACTCTTTAGAACACTAGGGCCTCTGGACCTGCAACTACAGACAAAGGGGGCTCCAGGGATCTACCACCCCAGGAAAGGGGAGAGAGAGGGACACAGCCTACGGCTGACTCAGGTTCTGACCTACAAATTTGGGTTGCAGTGCCCCACGGGCCCTTTCAGGCCAGGTGGGACCACACAGTGGTTTGCCCTGGGAGCCAGCAAACAACTGGAGAAATATGACTCTACACAATCTTCCTCTCTTCTAGCCTGGACTAATTGTTGAGGACTCCACAGGAGAGGGGAGAGAGAGCCTGGGGCTGACTCTGCTTTTGACTCACAGGTTTGGTCAGCTGTGTCCCGGGAGCCCTTCCAGGCTGGGTGGGGCTGCACCATTGTTTGCCTTGCAGCCTGCAAGGGGCTAAAGATATACAACCCTCCCAATCTCCTCCTCTACTAACAGGGACTGATTGTTGGGGACTCAGAGGGCAGTGGAAATATTTCCTAGCTGGGAAAAGGAAGGGGGCTTCCAGAAAAGACTGGAGAACTGTCTCAGAAAGTTTGAATTACAAGGTTCTTAGCCTCCAGACAGGAAGCTTTATCACATTGTTCTGGCCTGTGTTGTAACAAATACACTCTGCCCAAGCATTGAATTGAGAGCAGCCAAAGAGTGCCATCTCCTGGCAGGCCAAGGAAGTTCATGCAAGAAAATATAAGAAGGAGAGGATTTTCCTGGCCTCTATAGCCTTCCTGCCCAAGGCCCTAGGAAGAAACTCTACAACCAATTACTGGGTCCAGTGCCTGGTTTTGAGCAACCAGCAGGACAATCCTAACAATCCATGTCGAGCCCAAAATCAAAGAACTGTGGTAACTCACAGCCTCCTCCCACTAAATCCCTATAAAAGAGAAAGAGATTGATCATCTGAGTAAACTACATACTAACCAGATGCCTAAACACCTGCAAAAAATTATGAGCCATACTAAGAAAATAGAAGACATGGCCCAGAAAAGGAATACATCAAAGTCCCAGAAGAGATGCAGAATTTGAGAGAACTAATCAGCAAGATGAGCACAAATTTCCAAAATTAATGAGTTGAAAGATAATATAGTTAAAGAGATAAATGACATCAAGAAGACACTGAGCAAATGCAAAGAAGAATTTTAAATCCTGAACAGAAAAGTATCAGAGCTCATGGGAATGAAAGACACAAGAGGTGAGGTGAAAACACATTTGAGGCATACAACAGCAGACTCGAAATGATAGAAGAAAGAATAAGTGATACCAAAGACAGAGGAGCTAAAATTGAAGAGAGAAAAGAACAGAGAGAGAAAAGAATGGAAAAAATTAGGCAGGGGCTCAGAGAGTTGAATGACAACACAAAACACAACAGCATATGTATCATGGGAGTTCCAGAAGGAGAAGAGAAGGGAAAGGGGGCAGTAAGAGTGAGGAAATAATAGCTGAAAATCTCCCAACTCTCACGAAATAAATGAGCTTAAATGTCCAAGAAGCACACCGTACCCCAATCAGAATAAATCCAAATAGACCTACTCCAAGACACGTACTGCTCAGAATGTCAAATGTCAAAGATAAAGAGAAAATTCTCAGAGTAGCAAGAGAGAAGCAAGCAATCACGTACAAGGGAGGTCCAGTAAGACTTAGTGCAGATTTCTCTTCAGAAACCATGGAGGTGAGAAGACAGTGGTATGATACAATTAGGAAACTGAAAGAGAAAAACTGCCAGCCAAGAATTCTTTATCCAGCAAAACTGTCCTTCAAATATGAAGGTGAGTATAAGATATTCACAAACAAATGGAAACTAAAAGAGTTCACAAAAAAAAAACTGAAAGAAAAAGACAGGAGAGAGAGGCTTGGAAGAATGTATAGAAGAAAGAGTAGCAGAAAGGATAACCAAAAGAGTGAAAAGACAGAAAAAAATAAGATAACATGAAAACCAAAGAATAAAATGGAGTAAGTAAATAGTGTATTTACAGTAATATCATTGATGCAAATGGATTAAACTCCCCAATCAAAAGATACAGGCTGATAGAATGGATTAAAAAACACCAGCCATCCACATGTTGCTTACAAGAAATTTACCTTAGACCCAGGGATACAAGCCAGCTGAAAGTGAAAGGTTGGAAAAAGATACTCCAAGTAAATAGTAACCAGAAAAGAGCAGGGATAGCTATACTAATATCAGACAAAACAGACTTTAAATGCAAAAAATTTATAAGAGATACAGAAGGCTATTATATATTAATAAAAGGGACAATCCACCAGGGAGACATAACAGTCATAAATACCTATGCACCTAACCAGGGTGCCCCAAAATATATGAGACAAAATCTGGCAAAACCGAAGGGAGAAATAGACACTTCTGCAATAATCGTTGGAGACTTCAACACCCCACTCACATCATTAGATAGAACAACTAGACAGCAAGTCAACAAGGAAACAGAGAACTTGAACAATATGATAAACAAGTTAGACCTAACAGACATATATAGAACACTGCATCCAAACTCAGTGGGTTATACATTCTTCTCAAGTGCCCATCGATCTTTCTCCAGGATAGGCAACATGTTAGGTCACAATTCAGTTCTCAATGAATATAAAAAGATTGAAATTATAGAAATCACCTTTCAGATCATAATGGAGTGAAACTAGAAATCAATAATAGACAGGAAAAAAGAATATTCTCAAATGTGTGGAGACTGAACAACACACTCCTAAATAATCAGTGGGTCAAAGAAGAAATTGCAAGTGAAATCAATAAATATACTTAGACAAATGAAAATGAGAACACAACTTATCAAAACTTATGGGATACAGCAAAGGCAGGCTTGAGAGGGAACTTTATAGCCATAAATGCCTATATTAAAAAACAAGAAAGAGCTAAACTCAAAGATTTAACTGAACAAGTAGAGAAACCAGAAAAAGAACAGCAAACCAGTCCCAAAGCAAGCAGAAGGAAAGAAATATTAAAGATTAGAGCAGAAATAAATGAAAATGAGAACAGAAAAACAGTAGAGAAAATCAACAAAACCAAAAGCTGGTTCTTTGAAAAGATCAATAAAATTGACAAACCCCTAGTTAGACTATCAAATAAAAAAAGAGAGAAGATGCAGATAAATACAATCAGAAATGAAATGGGGGGAAGTTGCAAATGACCCCACAGAAATAAAAAGAATCATAAGAAGATATTATGAAATGTTATGAGAAACTATATGCCAACAAGCTAGACAACTTAGGTTTCTAGAAATGCACAACCAACCTATACTGATGCTACAAGAAATACAAGTAAACAAACCAATCACATTTTAGAAGGTTGAATCTGTCATCAAAATTCTCCCAGCAAAGAAAAGTCCAGGACCAGATGGCTTCACAGGTGAATTCTACCAAGCATTGAGAAAAGAATTAACACCAATCCTGTTTAAACTCTTCCAAAAAATTGAAGAGGAGGGAAAATTACCTGACACATTTCATGAAGCCAACATCACCCTAATACCAAAGCCAGATAAAAATTCTACAAGGAAAAAAAAATTACAGCCCACTCTCTCTAATGAACATAGATTCAAAAGTTCTCAATACTTGCAAATCGAATCCAGCAGCACATCAAAAGACTTATACATGACAACAAAGTGGGATACATTTCTGGTATGCAAAGCTGGTTCAATATAAGAAAATCAATCAATGTAATACACCACATTAACAAATTGAAGGGGAAAAAAACCACATGATCATCTCAATAGATGCAGAAAAGGCATTTGACAAAATCTAGCATCCTAGATTTCAAAAGATAGGAATAAAAGGAAAATTCCTCCATGTGATAAAAGGCATATATGCAAAACCCACAGCCAACATCATCCTCAATGGGGAAAGGTTGAAAGCTTTCCCTCTAAGATAGGGAACAAGACAAGGATTCCCACTGTCACCATTGTTATTCAACATTGTACTAGAAGTTTTAGCTAGGGCAATAAGACAAGAAAAAAAATTAAAGACATTTAAATAGGAAAAGAGGAAGTAAAACTCTTATTGTTTATGGATGACATGATCCTGTACTTAGAAAATCCTGAAGTATCCATGACAAAGCTACTTGAACTAATAAATGAGTTCAGCAAAGTGGCAGGATACAAGATCAACATGCAAAAATCAGTAATGTTTTTGTACACTAGTACTGAACAATCTGAGGAGGAAATCAGGGGAAAAACTCCATTTTCAATGGCAACAAAAAGACTCAAATACCTAGGAGTTAATTTAACCAAAGAAGTACAGGACCTATATGCAGAAAACTACAAAACAACGCTAAAAGAAATTTTAAAAAGACATAAACAATTGGAAGACATTCCGTGTTCATGGATCAGAAGATTAAATATCATGAAGATGTCAATCTTACCCAAACAGATTTATAGATTCAATGCAATACCAATAAAAATCCCAACAGCTTACTTCAGAGAATTAGAAAAGGCAATTACCAAATTCATCTGGAAGGATAAGTGCACTCAAATAGCCAAAAGTATTCTATAAAAGAAGAACGATGTGGGAGGAATTTCACTGCCTGTGCTTGAAACATATTACAAAGTTACAGTTGTCAAAACAGCATGATACTGGCATAAAGATAGACACATCAATCAGTGGAATAGAATTGAGAACCCAGAAATAAACCCTCATCTATACAGTCAACTGGTTTTTGACAAACCTACCAAGCCCACGCTAATGGGAAAAAAACAGTCTCTTCAACAAATGGTGTTGGGAGAACTGGATATCTATAACCAAAAGAATGAAAGAGGACCCCTATATCACCCCTATACAAAAATCAACTCAAAATGGACCAAAGATCTAAATATAAAAGCCAGGACCATAAAAATACCAGAAGAAAATGTAGGGAAACATCTTCAAGACCTTGCAGTAGGTGGTGGTTTCTTGGACCTTACACCCAAAGCACATGCAACAAAAGAAAATATAGATAAATGGGACCTTATCAAAATAAAACACTTTTGCACCTCACAGGACTTTGTCAAAAGGGTGAAAAGGCAGCCAACTTAATGAGAAAAAGTATTTGGAAATCACATATTTGATAAGGGTTTAATATCCAGGATATATAAAGAGATTTTACAACTCAACCATAAAAAGACAAAAGACCCAATTAAAAAATGGGCACAAGACTTGAATAGACATTTGTCCAAAGAAGAAATACAAATGGCAAAAAAGGGAAATGCAAATCAAAACTACAATGAGATATCATTACACATGTATCAGAATGGCCACTATTAAAAAGACAGAGAACTACAAGTGTTGGAGAGGATGTGGAGAGATAGCAACACTTCTTCACTGTTTGTGGGAGTGCAGAATGGTACAGCCACTATGGAGGACTGCTTGGCAGTTCCTAAAGAAGTTGAATATAGACTTGCCACATGACTCGGCAATACCACTACTGGGTATAAACCCAGAAGAACTGACAGCAGTGACATGAACAGACACCTGCACACTGATGTTCATAGCAACGTTATTCACCATTGCCAAAAGTTGGAAACAACCCAGGTGTCCATCAACAGATCAATGGATAAACAAACTGTGGTCTAATCACACGATGGACTATTATGCAGTTATAAGAAGAAAGTCGTCAAGCATATGACAACATGGATGAACTTGGAGGACATTATGTTGAGTGAAGCAAGCCAGACACAAAAGGACAAATACTGTATGAATGCATTACTATGAACCAAATATATTGTATAACATATTGTTTGATTCAAAAAAATTTTTATATGTATCCAGTACTTTTAATTGAGAAATGTATATATTTATTCATCTGTGTTTACTCTTTAGCCTTTTATTGTTTATATTTTCAATTATTAAATGTACAAAATAAAGTAAAAAAAAATATATAGGGTGTTCCCATATGCTCTGTTCCCCACACTGCCCACATTTACCCACATTAACAACATCCTTCATTAGTGTGGTACATTCATTGCAATTAATGAACAGGTTTGGAGCATTGCCACTAAGCATGGATTATATTTTACACTGTAGTTTGTACTCTCTCCCACTAAGTTCTGTAGGTTATGGCAAGATATATAATGGCCTGTATCTGTCATTGCAATGTCATTTAGGATAATTCCCAAGTTGAAAATGTTCCTGTATTACACCTGTTTTTCCTCTCCCTGACCTCAGAACCTCCAGTGGCCACTGCCTCCACATCAATGATATAATTTCTTCCATTGCTTGAATCACAATAAGTCTCTCGTAGAATACCAGTAAGTCCACTCTAGTCCATAGTTCATTCCCCAATCCTGTGGATTCCAGGATAGTGATGCCCACTTCCTCTAGTTGAGAGGAGTCTTCAGTCCCATATGGCTGAGGGATGGGACGATCTTGCTTGTAGTTGTAGACTCTCTCAGTTCCTTGGTACGGTGGCTGTCCACCATCACCTCCTTATTAGTTGTCCTGGGAGAGTTCAATGCAGAGATAATGCAGAGAAATTGGATTACTCATATATTGCTGATGGGAATATTAAAATAGCACAGCCACTCTGAAAAACATTTTGGAAGTAGTTAAAAAACTAAACATGTACTTACTACATGAGTAGAAATTGACCTCATGGACATTCATTCCAGAGAAATGAAGACTTACATTCACAGAAAACCTATATATGAATGTCCATGAGGTCAATCCCTTCGTGCAAGGGAAGCTTATCCCCAGGAATCATGTCTCATGCTCGGGGGAAAATAGTGTCTTTATATACTGAGTTTGACTTAGAGATAGGCAACATTTGAGCAACAAGGAGGCTTTCAGGAGGTAACTATTGGGCAGTATATAATACTAGGTTAAGTTTCAGTTTCACAAGAAAAGGTTCATAAGTACAAGCATCAATATCAAGGGCCCGGCATAATGGTCTGTCTTCCTTCACTATGCACACCCTTGCACTCAGGGGATTCTTGCTGTCCTATTAGAGAATGTAGCAGAACTTCCCAGGATGGGAATTCAATGTTCTTTTGGTTAATGTGTAGATCTCCACCCACTGAGACAATGTCCCATGAACACTTGAACATATTCATATGCCCCAGAGGCATGCCCCAGATGAACCTCTTCACATGCATCCACCTATCACTGACACCTTGCACAGTGATCCTCCCTTGCCACTGCTGTGACCCTTCTATGATCCAAAACCTCTCCAAAAATGAAGCCAACAAAATAACCAAATAAAATTAAGAAAATGAAATCATAATTTAAAAAATAACCAGTAAAATACAAAACATTTTTAAAAATTGGAAATAATTTTTTAAGACATTCTGTCATCACTAAAATCTGTTGTCTTGTATGTACAGTGACATTTTCTTCCATGTATTCCCCCAGTGTCTTATTTTTTTTTTCTTCATTTTATCTTCAAAGAAGCTTTAGGATACAGAAAAGTCACAGAGAATACAGGTGATTCCCATATACCCAACACTATCTCCCTTTCCCCCTTTCCCTTATTAATAATGTTTTACATGTGGATGGTACATGTGTTGCAATTTATGTACAAATATTGAAGCATTGCTACTAAGAATGGTCAGTGGCTTACATTATGGTCTACATTTTGGATCGTACGCTTTTATAGGTTTGAACAAAATTTGAAGTGGCCTGTATGCATTATTGCAAGAAAATGCTGAACAATTCAAATGTCCTAAAAATGTCCTAAATTCCATCTCTTCTACTCTTTCCTCTACCTCCCCTCAGAGGCTATGGTAACTACTAAGTTTAAATTTTTGAAGAATAAGATTCATAGTTACTTGCAATAATACTGAGGGCTTGACATGTTGGTCTGTTTTCTTTTATTAAGCACTGCCTATGTTCTCGAGGGATTCTTGTCCCTCTAATTGAGAACACAGGGAAATGCTCTATATCTTGACTGGATCATGGACAGTGTTCTGGTTGTGATATTGTATTTTAGTTTTGCAAGATGTTACCACTGGGGGAATATGGGTTAAGAGTATATGGGATCTCCTTGTATTATTACAACTGCATGTGAATCTTTAATTTTCTCATATTTAAAAGTTTAATAAAAATAGAAAGGTGGATCATCAAGAAATATTTAAAGATATTTAAAAATTTTTTTGATTCTTAATACAGACAGAAAGTTTTTAACAATCCATCAAAAGTTTTCATTAAAAATTAGAATTCACACAATATATAAATGGAGTCCAAAAGAATGTTAGACATCACATATTTAAATGAACACATGCACCTGTAATTTCTCTGTCCTGATGTATTTTCAGTGGAATTTTCACAAACAATGTACTCAAGGGATAATATCCCAAGAGACCCAAAATCTCATATAATTATGGCCCTGCTTTACAGTGACAGTCTATGGCATTTGTCCTTATTGAGGTACAATCATCTGCAGGTAGTAAGTGTCCTTTTCTATTTATACATAAATGTTTGTTTCTCATTATTGTATTAGAAGTTCAAGTTTGGTTATCTCATGGAAATAATCATTTGTTGATTATCCACATATTTCTATGAGCAATATTATTGGCATTGTAATGTACATCATATTCAACATAAGAGCTCCGTGAACTATGTATTTTTTAACAAATAAAGTAATGAAGGGATGGAGTATGTAAGGTATGTAATTGCCTAAGATCCCATAGATAGTCAGTGGCAACATTAGAATCAGATTCCAGGGTATCTGGCTCCAAAGCCCATGGCAATTCTGCACAACACTTTTCTTTTTGCCATATTGTTACTCATAAATGACTCTGAATTGTGTCTTATACACATCTATTTTATTTAATATTTTAATCTTTCATTCAGTCTTGTGTCTATGCCTAGTAAATAAAGTTCCTAGCTCTGTCCTGTGTATATAAGGAAGGTAGGATATTGGAGTTCAGACATGTAATTGTATGATGTTTATAAAATGCATGCTATTGCTCACTTAATTCACATATAACATTATTAAAATGTCTCTGTTCAGAATAAAAGTGTGCCTGCCTGAATGTATGACTGCTGATGACAATGTGTGTGTATGTGTGTGTTCAGACATATGTGCGGAGGTTGGCTGAGTTCAATCTGCTTGATGTTAAATCCTTGAGGGGAAAATAAATTATACCAAAATTGTGCTTGTTTTTTTTTTTTTTTTTTTTT
>PVKH010008918.1:0-19160 GCA_004027955.1 Chaetophractus vellerosus | reverse complement strand
GTGGGCTCAAGTGAGTTCTCTGCTCATTTGCACAAGGCTGAAATCAAGCTGTCAGTCAGGTTGGGCTCTTATCTGGAAACTTTGTGGAAGATGTACCCCAAAGCTCATACAGGTTGTTGGCAGAATCCAGTTCCTTGAGGCTGTAAGTCTGAGGTCCCGTTTTTCCTTGCAGCTGACTAGCCGTCTTCCTGGGGCCACTCTAATCCTGGAGACCACCTGCATTTCTTCTCCTGTGTCTCTCTCCATCAGCAAGCCTGAAATGTACCTTGAGTCCATCTCAAGTTTTGAATCTCTCTGGCTTCTTTGATTATCAGCTGGAGAAAATGCTCTGCTTTTAAAGGGGTTCTTGTGATTAGATTAGGCCCACCTAAATAATCTCATTGTGTGATGTTCAACTGCATTGTAGAACATAAGGTAATCACAGGGATTCTATCTCAACATAGTCATAAATTTCAGGGATTTGGGTGAAACATTTTGGGGGTCATTTAGAAATTCTGCCTACCACAAGTAAATAACCATCTCTGTTAAGTACTGTATAGTTGGTTGAATTGTTTACTCGCCCCCTCCCCAAAGATAGACCCAAGTACCTGTACATGTGACCCTATTTGCAAATAAAGACTTTGCAGATATAGTTAAACCAAGGATCTTGAGATGAGATTATCCTGGAATTAGGATCTTTGTCTTTATGAGGGAAAGGAGAGGGAAATTTGAGATGCAGAAGAGTCACAGAGAGAAAACCCATTTGAAGATGGTGGCAGAGATGGGAATGTTACATATATAAGCCAAGGACTGCCAAGGACTGCCAACAGGCAGCAGAACCTAGGAGAAAGGCATGGAAGGGATTTTCCCTGAGAACCTCCAGAAGGAACCAACTCCACTGACATCTTGATTTCAGATGTCTAGCCTCCAGAACTGTAGGAGAAAAAAATTTGTGCTTTATGCTATAGAATTAGTGGTCATGTGTTATGCCAGCATGAGAAAATTAATACATATTTTTACATCCTTCTTTATAGTCTTCTATGCATTTCTAAAAGCAAATATATACATATTAGGGAGAATGGAGGAAGTGTGTGCTTTTAGAAGTCAGTTTGTTTTTACTATTTGATCTTGGGGAAGTTAACTTCTTTTTGGCTCTTTTTCCTCATCATTAAACTGGGAATATTTGGTAGTACCTATCATAGAGGGTAGATAGTAAGTGTACAATAAGTTTAGCTGTTGTGATAATTATATTAATGCAACTGAAGTACTGTTGTTTTTCAATTTCTTTTTCTCTTAACTACATTATAAATATTTTATCTTATCTATATGAATTCTTAGACAACATCATTTTAATGGCTGCATACTATTCCACTGTGTGGGTATACTATAATGTGTTTCACAAATCCTTGATTCTTGGAGGGTGCTTCCATTTTTTCCATACTATAAACAACATTGAGATGAATACCCTGTGGACTTTTGCACACTATTCCTGTAAATTCATTGGCATGAAATTGCTAATTTATGCAGGCTTGTGATGTATTTTGCCAAAGTGCTCCACAGAAAGATTGAAGTAATATGCACATTCTTCCCTGTGCCAGCAGCCTCACAAGGACACATTTCATAGATGGGCTCCAGTCACTCATTAAAAGGGATAGAATGCACCTGTGCTTGCTGTAGGACTCAGCCTGAACCACAGAAGACAGATCTTGCAGGGCTTCGTAGGCTTTGTTAAGGATAAATGGTAGTTGGCATTGCTAAAGTTTCCTTTCTATTAAGTAGACCACTTTGACAAATTCTCAAGCTGTACACTTAAGACACAATGGCCACGGATATAATCATGTTGTTAACTATATGATTTTAGGAAAGATAAAATTCTTCTTAAAGACTGGTAGATAACTGGAAATAAGTACTGTTTTTGTTTATTTTTCCAGAAAGACCATTATCTCCACCTAGTAATTGTAATAATGACTACAAATTTTCTGTTTTTATTTTAGACTTGAAATTTTTGTGATTTTAAAAAAAGCTATGAGAATCTTCTTTTAAAGTTTAAATGGCATAAAGGCAACACGTTTTTATATTATACCTTGATCTAATAAAATAATTTGTCACAATTTTTGGTTTTCGTTGTTATGCCAATACTCGCCTCCTCTAGGAAATTAGAGATTTCTGAGTTCTCAGGGGAGTAATGATTAATGGAATTAAAAAATGTATGGTTCTGTGGCCTTTCTCTCCTCTCTCTTTGTATTCATTCCATTTATAAAGTACTCCTGAATGAGGTGGGTCACAGCTTAACTGAAGTGGCCTCATCAAAAGATCCTACTTACCATGGGTTTACACCCACAGGAATGGATTAGATTTAAGAACATGTTATTTGGGGGCACATACAGCTTCAAACCACAGTCAGTATTTATTGAGTGCTTGCTATGTTCCTGGTATTGAGCAAGGTACTGGGGATAATGCTGTCCACAAGACATACAAAGTCTTTTTCTGGATGAGTTGATGGTCTCGTGAGGCCCTGGCATATGCTTATGAATCAGTTGAAGAATGGGCAAAACATAACAAAGTACCAAGAGAAAGAGCTGTGTGGTGTGTAGCCACTGCATTAGATTTTTTTTGTAGAGGAAATGGATTCGAGGTTGAGCTTTGTAGTTAATATTTTAGTCCATGAAATAGGATAGTTATTCAGAATGCTGAAAATTATATGGGAAAGAGATTTTCTCTAAAATTTTTGGGTATCTTTTATACTTAAAGTAACACTTATTTCATTAAAAATTCACATTGATGATAATGAATTGTACTGGAGCCTAGAAAATTCTTAAGAAAATCTTTCCAAACTCCTGTAATAATAAACCAACTGAACCAGTTGGAAATTTCTCTCTGGAAAAAATAACACCTTACTGGTACAGTTTGCTCTCACTATTAAAACAATATGTCAATAATATGAGATTGTATAAGAGTCTCACACGACCGTGGGGATGCACAAGTCCAGGTTCCGCAGGCAGGCTGCAAGCCAGGGGCTCCCACGAAAGTCTGATGAAAGGTCCTTGATGAGTTTCTGGGAGAAGTTGGCTGTCCAAAGACGAGCTGGGAAATTCTCTCTGAATGTTGGAATCACTTCCCCTTTTAAGGCATTCAACTGATTGAGTAAAAGCGGCATCCATTGCTGATGCAATCTCCCTGATTGATGCAGATGTAATCAGCCGTCCATGCAGTAAACTCACTGGTGACCAAAGTCCATAAATGCTCTTGTATTACAGTTAGCCCAGTGCTTGCTGGACCAAACACCTGGACACAATTACCTGGCCGAGTTGACACATTAGCCTAAACATCACACTCCTATACTACAATGGATTTCCCACTAGGTTTTTTTTTTTCTTTAAATAATAGGTGCAATGCTAATAATTGCTTTAGTTATGGCATTTTAGATAATCATTTCTTGACTAAGATGAAACTGTCTTACACATCTGTCAATGCCAATAATGAGAGCATTGTCAATATATTTTTTTTTAGCCCAGCTCTAAGTTTGATGTAGATAATCTTAGCTACAGAGAGTCAGAGTTTAAAATGTTCTTAAAAGCGAGCTTTAAGTAAAAGGCCTCAACTCACTTTTGTAACAAGGCAGGGTATACACCAGCATATATAATTTTATACACATTTTATTTTCCTAAGATTTTAAAATGTTGCCTACTGACTTTTTATTTTCGTCAAAGTTGCCAAGGAAGGGAAATGATGGAATAAGGGCAACGTTAGACCAATACATAAATTTTTATTTTTCTAAAAAGAAAGAGTCCAAAAGGGCTTCTGAAGAGCAGTCATGAGGAGGAGAGGCAAGAAACTGCTGAAATGAGCATCACTCCATTCATCATGGTGCGGATAGGAATGAAGATGGGAAAGTAGGAGATACTGGGCATTGTCTTACCCTATCACTTTGCATCTATTAGTTAAGCTTTCTCTTTATTATTACCTTTCCATTATGGGATAAATAATCCTCCTTTGCCTTTCACCATTCTGCCTAGCTTATACGATGTTCAGCTTTGTCTGGTGTACAGTTATGGACACGAGATGTGGAGCAAAACTTCTATTAGCATAGGTTCTTGGCTTTAAAAGGGGTATTAGCAAAATATATTAATAGAAGCACTGGGAAAGAGAATGCTAGAATCAGCTAAAAGGACAACTAGACATAAGTAGACAGAAATAGAAACTCAGAGAGTAAAAAATGAGGTCTACTAATGCAAAGTAGGCCAGTTCATGATTCCTTCCCCACCATCTCCCATTATTCACATCCTGGCTGGGTAAACATGGGCAAATTACTTAGCCTCTCTGCCTCAGCTTCCTCGTCTTAAAATAGGGATAATACTGCCTTCCTAAAAGTTGTCAGGATTAAATGAGAGATATATATATATATATACATAAAGTATTAAAACAGTTCCTGAAGTATAGTAAGTATACACTAAATGTTAGCTATTATTATATTTTTATGAATCATGTTTATAGATGTTTCACTGCTGATCTCATTACTGGGAATGGTGTAGTGGAAAGATCACAGTTTGAAGCCAGATAGACTTGGGTTTAAATTATGCCTCTCCCACTTTCCAGCAGTGTGAACCTTGGCAAGTTAACTTCTCTGTGCTTCAGGTTTCTTATCTGCAATATCAGAAAAATAGAAACCTCCTCTGGGAGTTCTGTGAAGATGAAATGGGTTGATATATCTAGATCTCTATCTATCTATATGTATCCATATTATATATTTATATCTCCAATGCTTTTTTCTTCTCTTTCTCCTGTAACAATCATGTTCTTCCTCCTCCCTTCCTTGAAGACACACTAGGGAAAAGGAATTCCACTATTCCCACTGTGTGCAGGCCGCCCCACTTCCTGCTCCATTCCTGCGACTGGAGGTACGAGAGTCTTACAGGAATATTCAGTGACCACCAGTGGGATGACGAAAGCTTCTCTAACAATTTATTATGCAGGAACTGTGGGGGTGGCCGAACTCCCTTGACCGCGAGAAAGTCCTCCGAGTCATAGAAATCTATGTCGCAGCATCTGGGATTTGCCCCCCACCCTCACGGCAAGCTCCCAAACCCTTCTGGGATCTCTCCTATGTGGGTCATTCATGTCTTTCCTCTTCCTCCACTCTAATGATTCTCAATTTTTAACAGACACGATGACCCTTCCCTAAGGACAGCAAAGATTTATATCACCTTGAAAAAGTTAAAGTTTGCTTTAACTGTACCAGGTTCTCATAATCCTAAATAAAAAGGCACGTTGGGTCAGACTAGATACTAATGGTCTCAGAAAGTCAGACATTTCATGGAACACAAATACACATACACTTTCTTTTACTTCTGTTGTTTTTCACTATAAATCCTTGACTCCTTGATCTGAATTGCCTTTCCTGCTTTCTGCTTACCACTCCTAACTTCAGCACTTATAATTGTCCAGGAGATGTTGGCTGTCCAAAGACAAGCTGGGGAATTCTCTCTGAATGCTGAAATCACTTCTCCTTTTAAGGCATTCAACTGATTGGATAAACCATTACTCATTGCTGATGGCAATCTTCCTGGTTGATGAAGATGTAATCAGCTATCTATGCAGTAAACTCAGTGGTGACTGGAGTCCATGTATGTCCTTGTGTTACAATTAGCCCACTGCTTGCTAGACCAAACAACTGGCACAATTACCTGGCCGAGTTGACACATTAGCCTAACCATCACAATAAGTAATAAACTTATTTCCTATAATGTACAAAGAACCAGGATCAGTTCACAGGGTGTCTGCAGGGGAAAAAGTAGCTAACATAATCCTGGAGGCACAGCTAGGAGTAGTTTGTCCAAATCACGGGAAATGATTGCTCCTCTGAACTTTGTACTAATTGGAATGTTGTGTTTATTTCTGGCCAGTGCATTTTTTTAAAGGAAGATTGAGTAACTAGAGTATAAGAGCCAGGCAGCCAGGGATTTGCAAACCATGTTGAGGAATAGATGAAGAAATGGAGAAATATATAACACGTGTGTTATTTTTAAAGTACATGAAAGGTCTGTCATTTATTTAACAAGGGAATGTGTTCTATGATGCTCTGGAGAACAAAACCAGGATATGTACAGTAAATTTTAGCTCATGGCAATAGAACTTTCAAAACTCCACGCAGTTAAAAAATGGAACAAATTCTCTCATGAAGAGTGCTATGTCTTTTCCGCAGATACTTAATGATGCCTGCAAGGAATTTCTACTTTGCGAAGACTGGACTAGATACAGGAAATCTTCCCATGTTCTCTAAGATTTTGTGATTCTCTCTTGTCATATGCAGGGGATGTAGATCATCCTGTGTATGTGGAATAAATGAAGGCACATTTCATTTTCCCCTCTTCTCAGAATCCCTTCAATTACATTTTGGCTTTACACCTTGAAGCATGAAGTTAGTTTTAGTGGTAGTGATTGCATAAACACATAACCTTTTCCTGCAAACCATGACTCATTTGGGGCTCAGAAATTTAAACTGAATTTCTTGGACCACTCTGATTTGGAGACGATCACTCCTAAGACTTGTTTGTTTTCTTCTGCCTTATTATCCTCTTCCTGTCCCAGGGGAAAGGTGTATGTATTTTAATCTGAAGCAAGAAAGACAAGGGCTTCTGCAGGCATTTTTGCAACTGGGACAGGGCCTGGATTCTGCATTGCTTTCTCCTTCTATCCTCACCACTGCCTTGGAGTGAGTGGAGCTGTTGGCAGAAGCAAAGTTAGCGGCAAGGGCAGAAAAGGCAGTTTTCTTGATATTACAACAGATCTCAAGGTCCTGTTTTTCAATGCATGGTTGCTGGGAAGTTGGTGTTCCTGCAGGCAAGGGCCTCTGTAATTGTCTCCTACCCCTTAGAAAGCTTTCTCTACTCTCCTGGGCAAAATTTGGTGAGAAGATTGAGCAAGAAAATTGCAGGGCCCCTAGACAGACTGATGTAGTCATTATTAGGAGGATGGGCCCTGGATGGGCTTTAATTCAGACCCTGACACTCACCACGGGCAGGTTGACCTGCTTATTTTGCTAAGCAATTTTCCGTCTCTGCAAGATGTAGGTACATATGTCATAGGGTTGTGAGGATTATTTGAGCTAACATGTTAAGAAGAATCTTTCTAGCACAGGGAAATAATCAGTTCTAGTTCTGGTTAATATTCATGGCTTATCTCTCACTCCTAGGTGGTATAGCAAGCCGCTCTGGTTTAAAGGAGTCTTTCTGTCTTTCTCCTGATTCAGTAGATAAAATCAGTTCTCCCATAATAGCCAGAATGACCCCTTATTGTGGTCTTGTCCTGGGCCATATTTTGGTAGTGAACCAGGTTCTATTATTGTCTGCAGTTTGTATTAAATATGTTCTCATGACTCTTTGTTCTCATTCAATTATTAAGAATTCACTTTCATTATAACCCAGTATATCTCTGTTTGTTCTGTAGGACATATCTTTTGATTGTAGTCATTTTGCATTTCCTAATTTTTTCCTTAAAGAAATCATCACGTGATATAGTATGTATATAAATTATATTTAATTTAATTTTTGTTAATATTTAATATCCAAGGGTAAATAACTATATTTTATTCCTTTGATAAGTTTCATAAAAATTACATTATTTTAAAATGTAACAAGATAATGTAACTAGCAGCACGGGATTATTTTGTATGTAACAAGATAACATAACTAGCAGCACAGGACCATGGAAAGTTATTTTAGGAGATTTTGGCATAAATCTTCTACCAAATAGGCTAAAAAATGTGGAGGCCTGGGAGAAGCTGGAATAACAAATGAAAATACATGGACTCTCCAGATGTTTATCATGAACTGTTTTTAGAAAGATTATCTTTTTGTTTTTTCATGTCAACATTTTTTCTTTCTTTCCTATCATTGTTTTTCTTTTCTGTTCAGTTTAAAGTTTTTCCTCTGTTTATTTTTCACATCATTTGCTCAGCAGGTGTGAAGGAGCAAAGGTGCATATGAAGCATTACAATTTGGGATTGTTCCATTCCAAAGGGGGTAATATCAATACAGTCTGTCCTATTTCCTCATTTCTTTGCAACTTTGAAAATCTTTAGGCAAAGACGGAATTATGCTCTCAGTTGAGCCTTAGGTTAATCATCAAATGAAGAAGAAAAATATTAATCTGTACAAATGATTTTTTTTGTAGCACTTTGGGGGTGGGCAATATTTCAATGCTCTCCTAAAGCTATGGTCTAAGAAATAAAGTATGCTTTTGTCCTTTTTTTTTTTTTTTTGCAATTGTAATATTTCTGTCCCTAACTCATCTCTGAATCATTCACCATGTGTCACCATGTGTCTTAATTTTAATGGATATTCAATAAATGGGAAATTATTTAAACATTATCATTTTCTATATCCAATGATATAGAAATTAATATGATTTAGAAGTGGAAAAGTTTATAGATGAAAAGATGTGCACTGTTAGATCTTTACATTTCCATTTGTTACAGTTTTTTAAAAAGCATGTTATTCAGGAGTTGCAAAATAGCACATTTTTCTGAATGTTCTTATAGTCACTGTTGCAGGCATAAAATATTCTGTTTGAAGAATAAGAGCCATAGAGCTAAATCACCATAAATATGCTTAATCTTAAAAGTCACCTGTTGATTTTAGATGGTTTCCGTGATTTATATATCTTTTCCCAAAATTACCATTGAAGGTAAATTAAAATTAAATTTCTCATTTGAAAATACACATAGGTGCAATCCCATTAGTTATCCAAATTAATACATAAGATTAAAATTCTCTAAACATAGAGACATAGTAGTCTTCCCTTGGCTGGATGAACACTTTTCACCATCCTGTAAGATTGGATTGTAATTTTACAATCATAATTAACACCCTCTCTCTGTGGTTATATAAATGTCTAATTTAAAGATTAGTCTTTGGATGATAATGTGATAAGGGACAATAGTTTGCAAACCAATTAATTGCACTTCTGTATATACTTTCACTCTCCCAAAGAAACTTTTCTGCACTAGTTAGTCTTCATCCAAGACGACAGAAAGGAGGAAAAGAACAGACCACTTCCATGAATAGGATTAATTATGAATGAAAATAAGTGCTTCTATGACTATTTGAGAACTATATATAATTGCTTAGACATTGTTCATATGAAAATAGATGTTGAAAAAATTCTAGAAAATGATTTGATATCTGAAGAAGTTGAACATTCCACCAGAGATAGTTTTGCTTATGTATTCAATTAAGTTTCCTTAAACAATAATGCCCAGGAAAAATTCAGGAGAGTTTTCTCAGAATCACAATAAATTCAAAATATTAGCGTCAGAGTAACTGAAGTTTTGAAGTATTAGAAACATTGCAGAAACTTGTTTTTAATGACCACATCTGTGGATCTTGTACCAGTGAACAGCCCCATGTGTTGCACCTTTTACTCATCTCTATTATACTTACAGCAGTCTTTACTTGTCTTTATTAACTACTTACTTGACAGTTTTTTTTTCATAAGGGACTTCATTCATTCAGTTGATTCAACAAATTTTAATTGACTCCCTTATTGTATGCCAGGTGTTGGGGATATAGCAGAGAACCAATGAGACAAAGATATTTGCCTTCAAGAAACTTATATTTTAGTCACAGAAATAAAATTTAGTTAAGTAAAAAATATCATAGATTAGATTGAACTTGTCTATTAATCATCTCTGTATCTCTAGCATCTAACACAATGCATAGTTCAAAGTAGTTACTCAAAACTACTTGCAGTTTGATTGATTTACTTTTATGAATACCCAAATTAACTGAAGCTTAATTCTTCAATTTACCACTGTTTTAAACTGTAGACAGCAAACTGGAGTCCATTCTTTGGTGGAAAGATATACAGGTATAGGGTAGGGGAAAATGAAATAACTTACAGAATAAAACTTGAGCAAACTTGGGCCCTGCTATATATGAGTATAGTGACCTGGAGATTAATCAATTTTGTTGACTTCAGCAGTTGACATAATTGTATTATATGGCCTAAATGAATGGAGATTTTTATTACATCATATATCTATTTTGCTCTTTTCAACCTGCTTTGCACATAAACTCTTCTCATTCACTTTGACCTCATTATTTCTGTCTTAGTGTTGAGTGCCATTTCAGATTGGAGGTGTCAGATTAATTCATTGATTTCTCCATGGAATATCCCAACACTTGGACCATGTCCATTTCTCAGTTAGAATTTTCTAATCCTTAACAAAGATGAATAGCTATCATCTGCCAAGGTCCAAAGTAATATAATTTAGAAAAATAACATGTAATATTTCTCCAGTTCTGTGTGCTGGTAGCTCTTGGAAGCCAGATGAAAGACTGTGTGTGTGATGAGAATCTATTTGCAGCTCCCTGGAATTCAAATTTGGGTGGGCCAGCCAGAGAAGAATGCTCCCAGGGCTTGTGCGGTGACTGTCGGCAGGGTCCAGGGAAAGGGCCTCGAGGAGTTTTTGTTGGCCTGACATGCAGACATGCCTCATTCTTACCCCAGCTCCTGCCAGTCTCCTGCCAGTCTTATCAGGTCTTTTAAGCATTTCAGGCAATTTTGTGGCAACTTCAGTGCTACTTTATTCCACAGAGAGAGATATGCATAAATAATCTACATTGGCTCTGGTTTTCTAGTAAAGTAGTATAGTCCACAAAATTATTTTTTTGGGGAAAAGCACAGATTACAAAAGCAATGCATGATCTATCTGAAAAATGAGTAAATTAAAGATAAACCAAAGGAGAAAAAAATCCTCTGTAGTTCTACTGTCTAAATTTAGCCAATGAAGCTGTTTGCAGGTAGTGATTAAATAACCCTTTGCAGAAGAGAGAGGAGAACCAGAGAAGTGCCTGCCATATAACTCAGGCCGTTTTAATTAGCTCATGTCTACACCAGGGCCAGTTGCCCTGTGCAGTAACACAGAATGTCTTTATTCCCAATTGGGGAACAGTGTCTTGGCTGGGCTCTGAGATCCCCACAAACACACCTAACTCATTAATAGGAAATGTGCCCAATTATTATTTATGAAGCAAGAGAAACGTTTATTTGTTTATCCTTTAGACAAAAAAAAAAAAACAGCAAACTAGATTCTAAGTTCCACGAGGGCAGGCACAGGGTCTATTTTGTTCACTAATGTTTTCTTAGCCTGTAGCACATTGCCTGGCACATAGCAGATAATCAATAAACATTTGGTGAGTAAATAAAATATATAAAGTGAAAATATCTCAATTCAGCTGCTAGTCAGGGCTTGGCCCTACTGTCTTCTAAGATGAACTAGACTATATAGATTTATTTCTCCAATCCAATTTGGGGGGGACAGTGATAAAAGAATTCTGTCCCTGACCCAAGTACTATTGTGTGGGGACTGCTATTTTTTTTGTATTGAAAATTTGGTCAGCCTTATTTAGCTACAGGACTTTTAGGCTTGCAGTTTCATGCATGATTTCCGCAGGAAATGAACTTCAAGAGAATGAACCATTTCCCAAGGATCTGCATGCCCAAGATCTGGTTCCTTTTAGTGGTACCAAGCCACCCAGGAATCCTTCACCAGTGGATGCTTTTGTATTAAAAATTTTAGAAGTGTTTTAAGCCTCAAAACACTAGTCTCTTTTAATGGATGATGTTTCTATTTGCGCTGCTTCTAAAAATAGCCTTAATGAATAAACATTACACATGGATTTAATTCATTCCAACAGCTATGTGTACATCTTACGGGTCAGCTTTGTACTAGATATGAGGAGAAGAAAAGTGAGTGACACGAAAAAATCTATAGGTAAATGCATAAATATCATGCAGTTTGGTAAGTAATATAACTGGGTATGGACAGGATGCTGTGGGAGCCCAGAGGAGGAAGCAACTTACTAATTTGTCTTGGTGAAATTGGGGGAAGTTTCATGGAAGTGAGCCCATTTTTACATGAGTTTTGAAGGATGGATGGGAGTTTTTCAAAAAGAGAAAGGAGAAATAGGAGTTCAAAACCATGGTTTTTCTCATGGTGTCTCTGGGCCAGGTAAGGCTTCATGGTGGTTGATGCATAGGGTATGTGTAGGGTAGATGAGATTTAGAGGTAGACTCCAGGTGCATGTTCAAGGGACCTGCTAAGGAGTTTGTACTGTATTGTGTAGATACTGAAGGTTTTATTAAGGGATAGTTATCCTTCAACCATTAGTCTTATCAGGCCAAATTAAGACATTTATGTCTGATTATGGTTCTTTAATGAGACCAGGAGGACTTGATTTTCTTTTTATTGGGATTTATCTTGGTGGCATCATAGTCCAAGCCTTCCTTAGTTTTTCAGCTTCACCTCTTTTGTTCATTTATTTCTTGTTTGTTTTTTATAGTCCCAGTGGTTTTCAAAGCTTCCTGATTTGTCTGTTCTTCTTCTGTTTGGAAGTCAAAGCTGTGGTCAGTGATTTGACCAGTTCTAATGGGTTGTTAGGAACATTTGTGGAACTGATTCCACAAATATGATCTCTTCAACATCATGGTGGTCAGGAAATAGAGATATGGGTCCAAAATATACATTGTTATTAAGGTACAGTGTTAGTGTGGAAGGGAAAATCCTTTCCTCAAAGCCCTTAGAAAGTTGCATTGCATACTTTTTGGAATATTTTAGCCAAGTTAAGGCTAGGGTGAGGGTTTCAGAAAAGGGACTATGAAATGGATGACATTTGTATCACTGTAGTTACCAAGCAGAAAATTCTGAAAAGTAACTTTACCGAACAATGTCATGTACCATGTATAAATTAATATCAGATGCTCTAAATTCATCTTTAAACTCTGTTAGCTTATCTAAACTTCAATTTATTTACTTAAATACACTTTAGGTTTTTGATTGAAATATACAAATATGTATTGGATTTGAACTTACTTTTCCTGGGAGTCAGAGAAGCTCAGTTACTTGTATTATTGTTTGTATTCCCTTGAGTCATTCTAATTGTGCAGATGTGCTTTACCATAGAAGTTATCATTTTTATAGTTCTCATGTCAATTTGAATTCAAAGGATTCAAATGTATGCATCAATGTTTCAGCTATTGTTCATTTCTTTTTGTCTGTGATAACATCACTTTTTGGAAAGTGCAATGAATACCATGAGAAAAAGTCTGTATCAATTGATTTCCCTGTTTTGTTTGTTTTCCAGGTGACAATGGCCAACATTGGAATAAATGGAAATCGTTCTCTGGAGACTTGTGAAACGACGCTTTTTGCTCTCCGAATGGCAACATGGAATCAGATCTTAGATCCCTGGGTGTATATCCTTCTACGGAAAGCTGTCCTTAAGAATCTCTACAAGATTGCCAGACGCTGTTGTGGAGTGCACGTCATCAGCTTACATATTTGGGAGCTTAGCTCCATAAAAACTTCCTTAAAGGTTGCTGCTATTTCTGAGTCACCACTTGCAGAGAAAATAAGCCAGCAAACACCTAGTTAAATAGGACAGTAAGTCATGTAGGTATACAGCAAAATTAAGAAAAGTTTTGGCAATATTTCAGTTAATTGGATAATTGTATTTATAGCTTAACTGGAAAATTAGGATCTCAGCATGTAGTTTGGGGGACACTTCTGTAACATTAGGATAGTGAAATTTGTTAAATTAACTGGATAATTTCAAACTTGGGGTAAACAAAATGAAATAATATTGTGGGAGTCAAATTGAAAGTGATTTTGAGCCTATCTGTGTGATCCATGCTTTGAGTATATGACTCAGTTGAGGCCTAAAGAAATTACTTGTCCTATTTTCCAGAGAACATCTTGATGCTACCTGTACATCAAAATGGCCACTGTGGGGTCACTGTTGTATAGCTGTTCCTTATAGACCAGACACAGTGAAATGGAGCCCCCACATTAATTTTTCTGGGCTTTTTTTTTTAAACCACTTATTGTGTAGCCTCAGCCAGTATACACATGGTCACATCACGTGGGATTCTCTGTGGGGCTTATGATAACGACCTCCATATATGGCTGGTCTGGAGGTTATGTTGCTGGACCCTGTGACTTATTTAGAATGAGCCCTTCCTTGTCATATTTGACAAATATAACTGCTTGCATTTATTATGATGATGATAAATTGTTGTTTGAAGGTTTTTTTTAGTAATCCATGGATTTGCACAGTTTGCATATAATCCCTTTATACTCTGAAAAATTCTAGTGCACTGATGCATAATAAGTAATTTTTAGAGAAATGAAGGCTCAATCTCAGCACATATACAGGTGACTTGCATTATAGAAGTTCCCAAGTTCTCCCATCTATATTGGGTAATGCAAACAAACAGAACCTAAACCCTAGTGTTAGGTGCAAGCAAAATTGACAAAAGGCACTTTAACTTGAGCTGTCATTTCTGTGTCAGAGAACTATAGAAACACAATCTACATATACTATTCAAAGACTGAAGCTAGTGTGTTCTTGCTGCACACATACACATTCACACTCACACACACACACACACACACACACAGAAAGGGACATCAGGAACTTCTGTTACTAACAGGTTCCCTAGACATGTAAGACGGCATCTTATAATGCCTGTTACTACCAGAGCCAAGGGGAGGATTGGCAATTAGCCAAGAATTTGGGGATCCTTGAATTGATTAACTGGAGTCATCAAGGGATAATAATCTCTCCCTAAATTTCCCAGTAATAATGCAGATTTCCCCCTTCCTTATTTGATTCAACCCAAGTGATTTTAGTAATCATTCAAGATGTTCTACTCTATAATTGGTAAAGACATTTCTTTAAAAGAATTCATTGCTTTCATTTGGGCCCATTTTTAAACTCCAGAAAATCTGTGCAGTTCAATTAGACTTAAATGATTATATTCTTAAATTTCTTTTCTTGGCTGGTAATTTACATTGGTAACCTTTGTTAAAGTTTGTGAATTTTGGTGAATTCTCATAAATAAATTAAAAGAAAAGCAAATAGCCACCTTGAAGATTTAAAGGCAGCCATTTTGCCAGTGGATTTAAAAGGGGGAAATACATATGTACACACAGGCGCAGGATATTTTTAATTTAAAACCAGTAAATGATTAATCACACCAATTTAAATTGTTCTCATAAATAGAGCACATGGTAGATGCTTGATAAATACTTGCCAAATGCAATTGCAGACAAGAATTTCCTTGTACAAAATGAGCATGAAATTGCAAAGTTTTGAGCATTTTAAATGTAAACTAGCAGTTTAAGTTTAAACTGACTGTTACATATTGGTTAGTTTGGTGTATGTATACACACACAAACACACATATATATATCTCCAGTGTATTTGTTTTAAAAAGCCATTACAATTTGTGACTGCTGTTACATCACCGGAGTATTCTCATGTATTTCAAGAGCACTTAAAGCCTAGTAGAACTTTGAGATGGTTCGGAGGAGATATTTATTTCCCACAGCCACTTAAGGTTGGTATCAATTGAACTGAGGCACAAGGAACCAAAGCCCCATCCTTCCTCTTTGTGCTGAGGAGGGTCTGTAGTGGAGACTTTCATGGATTGCAGCTGGGAGGAGACATAGAGAAGAAACTCACATTCCGAGATTCCAGGTCTCTCCTCCTTGAGGCTTCTAACCTAGCGGCGGAATTGTTGCTTTATTGTAGTCACCCTGGCCGTGCATAATTGTATTGAGAAACTATTTGGACATGACCGTGTGAATGCATGAGCCTGGTAGGTTTCGGAAGATGATAGAGGAGTCACTCTAGGTTTTATCACTCTAGGTTCTAGTCCCTCAAGATTTGGGCAGAGCCACAGGGGAGAGTTATCTATGTTTCTGAGCATTTGTTTAGGACAACCAGATTGGTCTTACGATGATGTTAAACCCAAGAAGTAGACATAAAAAATTGAAAAAAAATTAATAAAATAATATGCCTTTACATTGTTTTAGGCTTTTCTTCTAAGGAAAAGAAAGTGTACACAACAATGTGCATATCTGATTTTAGAATTTATTTCTGTTACCATATATGTTGCGGTGTAGGTAGACAATTTATTGTTCATGAAAAACAGATCCCGTAACTTTCATGTAAATGTTCAAAGTGGAAGGATTTTTGTTCACATTTCTGGAAATAGTACAAATTGTTTTCAGTAACTTTACCAATTTGAAGCATTTTCATCTGTATTTTTAAATTCATAAGTAGACCACCAGAATAACTGGATTTCCTTTTAATTGGGTAAAGTATTATTCAAACAATTTCATATAATATTTGATCATAATTATTCTGGAGAAATTATTTGAAAAACCAGGCTTTTGTTTACAGTGTTTGTGAGAATTTTTAAAAATGAGACCCTAAAACGTGTGGCTTTTTATGATTATGATTACAAGGACAGAGAGTTGCTGACTCATAATTAGCTGTGGGTGCATCTGAAAATTTCAGAACTGTCACTGATGGGGTTAGCGCGGTGAAAGAAGTATGCTTTAGACAATTTTTTTCCTAGAGGCAGAAAGTTGCTTCTCATTATCTTTATAGCTAAAGTGGAAAAATGCCTAAAAGTTAACATGCATACACATACATACACATCTATCTATCTGTGTAATGTAACAGTCTTGTTCCTCACTTTCAGACTTAAAAAGAAAAATCTGTTTTAGTTTTGTGCCTAATCTGAATTTAGAAAGCAGATAACTGAGCACTTATTACGCATATAGAGTGAACTTTTTGTGAAACCTATTACTAGCTTCACCTGTATCACCACAATTGCTCCAAATTAGTAAACTCCCTAAAGTAGAATATAAAGACTACAAATGTACACTTCCTTACTTCTTCATCTGGGTGTCAGAATATTTTACTAGCTACTATATAAAGTTGGACTTCAACTTGTTACTAACACATTTTATTAGTAGATGAAATGTGGTTTTCTTTGTTAAGAGAATAAATGTATTTTGTGCTCTTTATACTTGTTGGATTGTATAAGAGATTCAATAGTGATATGTATATTTTGTTGCTTGCATCAGAATGCAACTCATGTAATTTTGTGCTTTGATAAGTTTAAAACTTTAAACAAATGATTTTGTAATAAACTTGGACTAGTGTTTTTCAGGAGTGGTCATTTTTAGGAAGGTCATATAAAACTTGGGATTTTTAAAATCTAAACTGCCATTTTTATCTGTTAGATCAGCAGAATCTCAATTTGCTTTCCATTATTATCTTTTCATAATCCCTTGCTGCCCTGTCATCTGTTCTCTTCTTCCTGTCGAAGTCATACTTTAGATGAGATATAGATCATCTCCAAAATGTCATCCTAGGTATTAGAAGAGGGCAGTTATGTCTATGATAAGAAATAGCCCCCAAACCTCAGTGCCTTCAACCTACACAGATTTATATCTCACTTTTGGTTCCTCTCCACTCAGAAGGTGACCTCTCTGTTCATTGTGATCATTTAGAGACCTTGGGTGCCAAAACAGCCACCATCTCATATATTGCTGGTCCCATGCAAGTGGGAATAAAAAGAGTATGGCAAATCATGCACTTGTTCTTAGGGTTTCTACGTGAAGGTAATATTCATCACTTTTGCTCACACTTGACCTAAGCAAATGGTATGGCCCTACTAACTTCAAGGAGGGGAGAGAAGTACAATCCTATATACCTACTCCCAGGAGGAGAAGTGGAAGTAATTGAACTGATAGTACTAATGGCTTCCACATTAGGCAAACGTTTGTTTTTTTTTAATTCTTGCCTTCCTAATAGCATTCAAACAGGAACCATGGTATTCCTACCCTTTAGGAAAATCATGGGATGAAAACATTTAGGAATCACTCTTAGAAGTACTGAGAAACATGCTCTTGTAATCTATAAAGTTAAGACAGAATGAATGCCACATTTATGTTTGTAATTGATAGAAATTTTTTAGATTATTAAAAACCCACTATAGAAAAAAAAGGAAAAAAAGCTTGTTTTTTTTTTAATGCAGAGAGTGAGACTATGTATAGTACCCAGCATTGCCTATTTGCAGCCGTCTAAAATGGTTTTCTAGTACTTGAGAATGACTGAAATATGTTCTTTGTACTTTGTTTCCTTATGGAATCAAGAGGAAGTAGTTTGAATTTTTTTACACTATCAAAAAATCTCATTTTTGTATATTTTCAGTTCATAATTTAACTGAAAATGGCTTATGAAAGAAAATGAAAATACGATTTTAATAATTTATCATTTTTCATGATATAATAGAGGCAAAATTATTGAAATCTAAAGAAGCTATATTTTAGATTTGAAGTGCAATTTAACTTTCCATTTATAAAAGGAAAAATAATAATAATATTTCTTAGAGTACATTATTTAATTTTATTTGAATTATATTCAATGTTTAATTGGTAAAATCCCCAAATTCATGAAGAGGAATTCTGTTGTTGCTATAGTGGTAACTTCCTTTCCCCTGTTAAATGGGCAAAGTGTACACACACCCTTTCTTCACCACTTTATATTTTAGCAATCTTTTTAATTTCCCCAACCTGATAGGCAAAAATACACCATTTTAAAAATCACACTTTGTTATGTTAATTTGCAGTTCCCATTGCTAATGAAGTTGAGCAACTTTTCATTTGATCTCCTCTGTGAATTTCCTGTTCCTGACCCTTGCCCATTTTTTTTCTTTTTTTTAAATTTTTTAATTAATTTTTTTTTAAGGATGCATCGATTACATAAATGTTACGCAAAAATTTTAGGGGTACCCATATGCCACCTCCCCACACCTCCCACAACCTCCCACATATACATCCTTCATCAGTGTGGCACATCACTTGTGATAGATATACACATTTTTTGGCTTTGCCACTAAGCATGGACCACAGTTCAGACTGTAGACCACATTCTCTCCCACACAGTTCTGCATGATATATGATGATATAAAACGGCCTATATCCACCATTGCAACGTCACCCAGGACAATTCCCAAGTTCCAAAAGAGCCCCCATATTACAACTGCCCTTCCCTCTCCCTGCCCCCAAAGCGTCCAGTGGCCACCGGCTCCACATAATTTTGTAATTTCTTCCATTGCGTGAATCACAAGTCTATAACAGGACACCAGCAAGTCCACTCTAGTCCATAACTCTTCCCGAGGAGTCTGGGATGGTGATGTCCCCTCCACCACCAAGTGAGGGGGCGCTTATATCCCGTGGCTAAGATGGACAAGATTATCCTTCCTGCAGCTGCTGGCTCTCTCCATTCCCCTGAATAGCTGTTGTCCATCATCATCTC
>PVKH010008917.1:0-19163 GCA_004027955.1 Chaetophractus vellerosus | reverse complement strand
AAAAATACACCATGTTGTAGTGTGAAGCAATCGTTCATGACTTCTCTTTCACACACTCTTTTTGTGAGTTGTATTGTATGGATGTACCATAATTTGTTTACCCATTCATCTGTTAAGAGACTATTCTGTTGTTTTTCAATTTTAGATGATTTTGAATAAAGCTGCTATAAATATTCATGTACATATTTTTGTGTCAACATATATTTTCAATTCACTTAGTACCTAGGAGCAGAAATGCTGATAATATGTTAAACATGTGTTTACTTTTATAAGAAACTTCAAATTGTTTTCCAAAGTGATTGTATCATTTGTATTCCCAACAACAATGAGAATACTTGTTGTTCTGCATCCTCACCAGCATTTAGTATTGTCAGTCTTTAATTTCTTTCTGCAATGATCTTTACTTTTTTTAAAGATTTATTTTATTTATTTATTTCTCCACACTCCCTCATTGTTTTGCATTCATTGTGTCTGTTTGTTGTGTGCGGTCTTCTCTTTTTGGGAGGCACTGGGAGCTGCAACCGGGACCTCTCATGTGGGAGGGAGATGCCCAATCACCTGAATCACCTCCCCTCCCTGACCTGTTGGGTCTCTCATTGTGTTTCCTTGCTGTGTCTCTTGGTTGCATCATCTCCCTGCATCATCTCACTGCACCATCTCGCTGCGCCATCTTGCTGCGTCAACTTGCCATGCCAGGCCGTCGCATCAGCTCACTGTCTTGCATGTCTTCTCCAGGAGGCATCCAGAACCGAACCCAGATCTCCCATGTGGTAGGGGGGAGCCCAGTCACCTGAGCCACATCTGCTTCCCTGATCTATACTTTTAAGAGTATGGATATTGTACATATTTAAAGCTAGCCCTAAGTAATTCATGTTTTTGATGCTATTGTAAATATTAATAGTTAAATTCCATTTACTGTTTTTTGCTAGAAAATAGAGATACAATTTATTTTTGTACATTGATCAATACTCTGACTTTGCAAAATTCACTTGGTAGTTCTAGTAAATTCTTTGTAGACAACTTGAGGTTTTATCCAAATGGGATCATACAGTTTATGAGTAAAGAATGCTTTGTTTCTTTCTCTCTAGAATCTATGTCTTTGTCCACCTCTTATACCTCTGGCTAAGATCTCTGGAACACAACTGAATAGAGATGGTAAGGGTAGATACCATAACATTGTGCCTGATCTTCATAGATAATTTCCAATCTTTCACCAATTTATGCTCTTTATCACACTGGAGTTTTCTTCTATTTCTAGTATTCTGAGAGATTTTGGTCCTGAAAGGATGTTGAATTTAGTAAAATTCTCTTTCTGCACTTGTTGAGAGGATCATATGATATTCACTTTTGTTCTTTTAATGTGGGAATTACATGGATTTAGTTTTAACCAACTTTATTGAGGTATAACATGAAATGCATCAATTTTAAGTGTACAATTTGATAAGCTGTGAAAAATGTATGAACACCTGTAACCACCAACTTGATCAACACATAAAACATTTCCAGTACCCAAAAAGTCTCTTGTGATCTTTTCTTGTCAACCTCCAGCCATTCTCCCCACCACCCTAGCCCCTAGCAAAAACTGATATATTTTCTGTTACTATACATTAGTTATGTCTTTTCAAAAATGTCATTTAAATGGAAGCATGTAATTGCATAGTTTTGGTCCAGCTTCTTCTGCTCCGTATATTTTTAAAAATTTTATTAGACAAGTTGTAGGTTTACAAAAAACATGTAGAAAATACAGAGTTCCCATATACCACCACTTACACATGCAGTTTTCCCTATTATTAGCACTTTGCATTAGTTACCAGTGATGAAACAATAATATTATAATTATACTATTAACTCTAGTCAGTAGTTTACATTAGGGTTCACTGTTTGGGTTGTACAGTACTATCATATTTTTTTAATTTTATTATATTAATATATGTACAACATAACATTTCCCCTTTTACCCACATTCAAATACATAATTCAGTGGTATTAGTTACATTCAAAATGTTGTGCTACCATTACCACCATCCAGTACCAAAACTTTTCCATCACCTCAATTGAAACTCTGTACTAATTAAACATTAACTTCCCATTCCCTACCCCATCCTGGCCCCTAGTAACTTCTAGTTTCTGACTCTATGGATCTGCTTGTTCTAATTTCCTCACATCAGTGAGGTCATATAATATTTTCCATTTTGTGTCTTGAATGTGCATATTCATGTCTTCATTAAATTTGGGATGTATTCTGCCATTATTTCTTTGAATATTCCTTCTGTCCCTTTCTCCTTTCTTCTCCTTCTGGGACTACTATAATGCATATATTGGTGTACTTGATGGTGTCCCACAGGTCTCTTAGACTCTGTTTTCTTTTTAAAATTCTCTTTTCTTTCTGCTTCTCAACATGAACCACTTCAATGGTCTTGTCTTCAAGTTCACTGATTCTTTCTTCTGCCAGCTTCAGTCTGCAGTTGAAAATATAGGGAATTTTTCATTTCAGTTATTGTGATCTTCAACTCTAGTATTTCTGTCTAGTTCCTTTTTAAATTTTTATCTCTTTGTTGAGATTCTCATACTATTCATTCATTGTTTTCCTGATAACCTTTGGGTCTTTCTCTATGTTTTTCTTATCTCCTTGAGTATACTGAGGATCATTTTTTAAATTCTTTGTCTGGTATGTCCAAAGTCTAGTCTTCTTCATTGATGGTTTGTAAATTTTTATCTTGTTCCTTTGGATGGGTTATCATTTCCTATTTCTTTGTTTTTCATGTAATCTTTTTTGGCACACTGTACATTTTAGTATTTTAAAGTTTTTACTCTAGAATTCAGTCCCTGAGCAGTCTGTTCCTTAAGTTTGTATTCAATTTTAGTGATATGGCAGCAATTTCCTTGAGTGCCAGGAGCTAATAAAAACAAACATATAATGGGGGAAAAACACCTTTCACAGTCTTTGCAAATTGGTTTTTTATTGGCTGGTGCTCTCCTATCAGAATTTAGCCCTCAAATCAAGATCAGCCTGAGACAAATGTGAAGTGCAGTGCTCTCTCCATGTTTGCCAAGCCTTAGTCATGTCCTGGACTTGTGCTTGCTCATTGCCTTAGGAATTCCCCATTTATAGGAATTCAAATCTTTTCTCCCTATGACATAGACTTTCTCCCTCTCCTGGATGCTCTATTATATGACTTAAAGCAGGTAAGTCTATGCCCCAGGCTGCTTTGACTTAATTGTTTCTTCTATTATTTTAGCTATCTGCAGTCTGCTTCCTCCTGCAGAGCAAGTTCTTGGAGGGTGAGCCAGAGACAAGTTTCCTGATTCAGTCTTTTAGGCTTCCTCTGAGATACAGGCATGTTATGTGCATAGGGGTTATGCTGATCATTTTGGAACAGGGCCAGGCATCCACAATGGGAGCACAGGCCTGTTCCACACTGCACCAGGGATTGGGTAGGGAAGGGGTCTAGGACATCCTAAGCTTCTCCTACCATTTTTTTTCTCCTACCATTTTTAAAGCTGTGTTTTCTTGATTAGACATTCCAGTTGCTGCAATCCTTTTCCTGTTTTCTAGAGTTCTGAGAAAGACAGCTCTACCAATTTTTTGCTACTTGTTGAAAATTCTGTGAAGGAACAGCACCCCAGATGGTCTTAAGCCACCATCTTGGTGGACCAGAATCCACAGTATAACATTTTTTACACTCATACATGTTGTGTGTTTCAATTAGTTCATTACTTTTATGTTGAACACTATTTTATTGTATGGAATTTTAAATTCCCATCAGCAATGAATGATGGTCCCATTTTCTCCACATCCTTGTCAACTCTTGTTTTGTCTGTATTTTTTTAGGAGGTACAGGGGACTGAACCTAGGACCTTGTACATGTGAAACTGGGGCTCAGCCACTGAGCTACACTCACTCCATTGTCTATTTTTTTTCTTATAGCCATCCTAATGGGTGTGAAGTGGTATCTTATTGTGGTTTTAATTTGCATTTCCCTTAAGACCAATTATATTGAGCACTGTTTCATGTGTTTGCTGGCCATCTGTATACCTTCTTTAAAGAAATGTCTATTCAAATCCTTTTTACACAGTTTTAATGTTTTTTTAATTGTGGACACATATATATAATATAAAATTTGCAATTTTAACCATTTTTAAGTATACAAATTCAGTGGCATTAATTACATTTACAATTTTGTTGTACCAACACTCACATTAATTGCCAAAACTTTTTCATTATCCCAAACAGAAACACTTTTCCTAATAAGCAATAGCTCCCCATTTCCCCTTTCCCTCAGCCCCTAGCAACCTCTGATCTACTTTCTGTCTCTATAAATTTGCTTATTCTGAGTATTTCATATAAGGGGAATAATATAATATTTGCCTTTTGTGTATGGTTTATTTCACTTAGCACAATGCTTTCAACATTTCAACATGTTCATCCATGTTGTAGCATGTATCAGAATCTCCTTTTGGGAAGCGGCTGTGGCTCAAGTGGTTAGCTCTCATTTACCATATGGGAGGTCCTGGGTTTGATTCCAGGGGCGTCCTGTTGCAGGCAGGCCCACCTATGTGGTGCGGTGAGCTGGCGCAGCAAGATGACACAACCAAGGGAGACAAGCAGACACAGAAAAACGCACAGCAAATGGACACAGTGAGCACAAGCAGCAAGGGAGGGGGGATAAATAAATAAATAAAATAAATCTTTAAAAAAAAGAATCTCCTTTTTATGGCTGAATGTCATTATAATGGAAATACCATATTTTGCTTATCCATTCATCTGTTGATGGACACCTTTTGGCTATGAACTTTGGTGTACAAGTATCTGTTCAAGTATACTTTGGGGGTATACTTAGGAGTAGAATTCCTCTTGCCAATTTTAAAATTAGGTTGTCTTTTTATTATTGGGTTGTAAGAGTTCTTTCTGTATTCTGGATATAAGTCTCTTATAAGATATAAGATTTGTAGATATTTTCTTAAAATCCATACTTATTCCCTCAAATTATCTTGATATGTTTCTTGAAAATCAATTGTTCACAAATACATAGTACTTTTCTAGAAACCACTTTCTGTTCCATTACTCTATATATCTCCCCTTGAAATCAGGTAGTGAGTAATCCCAATTTATTCCTCTCTTCAAATCTATTTTGACTCTTCTAGGTACTTTGCATTTTCATATTAATTTTAGAATCAGCTTGTCACTTTCTACCAAAAAAGAAACCTTCTGGGAATTTGAACGTGATTGTATTGAGCCCATAAATTAATTTGAAGATATTAACATCTTAATGGTATTGAGTTTCCAATACCTGAATTTAGTTTATCTCTCCATTTATTTGAGTCTTCTCAGATTTTATTCCAGTATGTGTGGTTTTCCGTGTACAGGACATGCACATATTTTGTAAAGTTTGTCATTAAGTAATTTGTGTTATCATTAAGTAACCTTTCTAACCTCTATGCCTTTTCTTTTTCTTGCCTATTGCACTGGCTAGTATCTTGAATGCAACACTGACTAGAAGTGGTGAAAGCGCATATCCTTGCCTCATTGATGATCTTAGGGGAGAATCACTCAGTCTTTAAACATTAAGTATGAGGTTAGCTGTAGGTTTTGTATACATGCCCTTTTGAATTTAAGGAAATTCCATTTAATTAATATTTTTGAGAGTTTTTTTAAAAATCAGAAGTGGATGTTGAGTTTTGCAAATGCTTTTTCTGCATCTATTGAGATGATCATGATATTTGATATCCTATATTTTGTTGTAGCGAATTATATTGACTGATATTTGAATGTTAAACCAACCATGCACCTTCTGGGCTAAATCTCACTTGGTCATGCCATATATATATATATGTTTTGGTCATACCATATTAACCTTTTTACATGTTGCTGTACTCATTTGCTAATATTTTGTTAAGAGTTTTTGTATCTATGTTCATGAGTGATATTCTGTAGTTTTATTTCCTTGTAATGCCTGGGTTTTGGTGAACAGGGCAATGCTGATATCATAAAATGAATTGGAATGCAGTTCTACTCCCCCTATTTTCTAGAAGAGTTTGTGTAGGCATATTAGTCAGCCAAAGTATTGCTGATGCAAATTACCAGAAATCTGTTGGTTTTTATAAAGAATATTTATTTGTGGTAAAAGCTTACAGTTGCAAGGCCCTAAAGAGTCCACCTCAAGGTTGGTTTCTCACCCACAGTTATTTGTCACATGTTGAAGCAAGATGGCAGGCAATGTCTGCCAGGGTTCATCCTTCCTCTTCCCTGTTTTTTTTTTTTTTCTTCTTCCTTCTTAAGACTCTTTGGTCCCAGCTCCTTCTGATCTCAGCTGTAGGCTGGAGGGCTCATCTCTCTTCCTGGGGCTTCCTCAGTGCTGCAAACTTTCAGATGAATGGCTCATCTCTCTGCTGTGTTATGGAGCTGTCTCTTTTCCTCCATGTATCTTTTTCTGTGTATCTACTTCTGTGTTCTTGATTGAGCGTCCATTTATATGGCCCCACCAAGGGGGCGGGGATTCAACCCTGCACGCCCTAAATGATGTGGTTGAATCAAAGCCCTAATCTTGACTTAATCAAGTAAATGTAAAACCTTTGAATTTAAATCAATCAAAGGGTATTATGCCCAGAGGAACAGACCAGTTAACAAAAATAATATCTCTTTTTGGAATTCATAAATAATATCAAACTGTCACAGTAGGGTTAGAAGTTCTTCCTTAAAAGTTTGATAAAATTAACCATTGAAGTCATCTGTGTCTGGAGTTTCATTTGTAGGAATGTTTTAAATTAAGAATTCAATTTTTTAATAGCTAAAAGTCTATTCAGGTATATTATTTATTCTTGATTCCATTTTGGGAATTTCTTTTTCTTCAAGAAATGCATCCTTTTTATTCAGGTTGTTGAATTTATTGGCATAAATGTATTAATAATAATTCCTTTTTCCTTTAACTTTCTGTAATATATTCCTAATCTATTCCTGATAATGATCATTTTTTTTCTATTTCTTCATCAATCTAACTAGAGGATTTTAAGTTTTATTAATCTTTTCAACGTACCAGCTTTTGGTATTTTCTAAAGATAAGGATATTCTCCTACACAATCACAGAGCCATTATCTCACCCAAAAAATTTAACATTAATATGATAGTCTTGTCCAATATACACTCCATATTCAAATGTCCTGATTGTCCAATATTGAGGTTCCAAGCTAAGATCATGCATTGTTAAACTATAGTACAGTATCACGAACAGGATAATGGCATTGATGCAATGCACCAATCATGTTCACATCTTCCTAATTTTACTATACTCATTCATGTGTGTGTATTTAGTCCTGTACAACTTTATCATGAGTAGGTTTGTATATCTGTCACCATAGTCAAGATACAGAACTGTTCCATTACTATAAGGATTCTGTGTGTTGCCTATTTACACCACCTACCTCACTCTTGTACCCCTCATCTATTCCTAACTCCTGGCAGCTCAGAATGTGTTTTCCATTTCTAAAATGTTGTCATTTAAAAAATATTAAATGAATGAAATAATACATAATGTAACAGAATATAACAGAATTGGCTTTTTTCACTCAGCATAATTACCTAGAGATTCATACAAGTTTATATATATATATAAATAATTTGTTCCTTTTTGTTGCTGAGTAGGTAGGAATGTTTATTTGGCCCTTCACTCACTGAAGGACATCTGCGCTGTTTCCAATTTTTCACCGTTATGGATAAAGTTGCTATAACATTTGTTTAGAGGGAAAAAAAAAAGATCATGTATTGTTGCTGCATATCTTATCACTTTAGTCAATTTTGATCTATAATAGTTTTCCCTGTTTTTTTTTCCTTTCCTAATATTTATATTTCAATGAGTCTAGCCAACTGTCTTGTAGACTTCCTCATAATTTGGGTTTGTCTTATTGTCTTCTCAAAATTAGATTGAGGTTAAACATTTTTTGTAAGAATACTCTCATTGTATCACATAAGGAAGCACATAATATCAGTTTATCCCATTATCGTCTTGCTAAGTTTGGTCAATTGGTTAAAGTGGTGTCCAAAAGAGCTCCCCATTGTAATGATAAATTTTCCCTTTCTCATAAATAAATAATCTTAAGGGTGATACTTGAAGATCATATAAATAGCCTATTCCTCAGAAAATTTTCACAAATTATTTCAAGTTAAGTAGTACATTGGTGGTTATAAAAAAGGAATTCTCTTGTTTTTCTGTTTTTTGTTTATTATTATTATTACTATTATTGAAATAATGAAAATGCTCTAATACTGATTGAAGTGATGAATGCACAACTATGTGATTATACTGAATACCATTGATTGTACACTTTGAATGAATTGTATGCTTTAATAACATGTATCAATAAAATTGATTTGTTTAAAGAAAGGATTTCTTAATTCTATCATTTATTCTACTTCTTTTTCCTTCAACATATCTTTACTGGATGCTTACCATGTACTAGGCATGATGCTAGGAAGTGGTGATAGTGAGGTGACCAAAATAAACAAAACGGTGCTAAAAGAAGTCAAAGAAGACCTAAATAAATGGAAAGACACTCCATGCTCATAGATTGTAAGACTAAATATTGTTAAGATGTGAATTCTACCCAAAGTGATTTACAGATTCAATGCAATCCCATTAAAATCTTAACAAACTTCTTTGCAGAAATGTAGAATCCAATTATAAAATTTATTTGGAAGAATAAAGGCCACCAAATAGCCAAAAGCATCTTGAAAAGAAGAACAAAGTTGGAGGACTCACACTTACTGACTTTAAAACTTCTTACAAAGCTACAGTGGTCAAAACAGCATGGTACTGGCACAAGGATGGGTATATAGACCAATGGAATTGAATTGAGAGTTCAGAAATAGACCCACACATCTATTTACTCATAACCTTGACAAAATTCTCATCATAATTCACATCCTGATTTCCTTTTTTTTTCTTTTTGCTTATTGTAAATAGCAGAGTGGCACCACTATATTTCTTTATAGTACCTTGCTCTTTATTTAAAAAAATTATTTATATAAATGTTACAAAATAAATACAAAATAATAGCTACTATAACAATAAATCTGCTTTGGTCATGGTTACACTCCCCCTCTCCCCCATTTTTGTTCATTCCTCAATCTTGAGGGGTTTGGGACAAGGTCTGCTCTGACTGCTTTAGGCTGAAAAGGGACGTAGATATTATGGGGCAGAGGAATGGAATTATTTTGCTTGCAGTTGAAGATACTCTTTGTTTTGGGGGTGGAGCTGGTCCATCCTCATTGTTTTGTTAGCTGTCCAGGGCAGGCTGGAAGAGCTGGAGAATAGGAGTTGACCTCATATCTGCTGGGTTTCAGGGTTCAACCAGCATATGAAGATTTTAAGTCTCTGAGAGATACATTTAACAGATAAATTGAAAATTATAGGGTTCAAATAAAAAAATTAGAAGAGACATGATTAGGGGATTTATAAATGAGTAAAACTAAGATATACTGGGGGAAAAGATGTACATATATTCCCAGATAGGGCCCACTGAGTGGCATGGTGAGTTCATGAGGCTGTGTAGCTTGGCTTATGGTGTCTGGACTTTCCTAAAGCCTTCAGGAGCACTTTTGTGAAATCTGGCAGAAATCTGCATAAGCGTAGCCTCTGGAATGACCTCCCGACTCATTCTGAAATCTCATAGCTATAAAACTTTATTTTATTTAATATTTCCCCCCATTGGACAAGGTCTTTTCTCCAGATGTATCACTGATTAACACATGGTAATAATCTGTCATTGCCAGGAATGATTTCTGAGGAGGCTGCCAAGTCCATTCAATTGGGAAAGAATAGTTTCTTCAACAAATGGTGCTGGGAGAACTAGATATCCATATGCAAAAGAATGAAGGGAGGTTCCTGTCTCACACCATAAACAAAATTTAACTCAGAATGTATCAAAGACTTAAATACACAAACCAGGACTATAAAAGTCCTAGAAGAAAATGTAGGGAAGCATCTTCAGGACCTGTGTTAGGTAATGGTTTCTTAGACTTTGCACCCAAAGCACAGGCAAGAAAAGAAAAAAATAGATAAATGGGACCTCATCAAAATAAAAAACTTTTGTGCACCAAAGGACTCTGTCAAGAAGTTGAAAAGATCACCTTCTCTATGGGAGAAAATACTTGGAAACCACATTTACAATAAGCATTTAATATCCAGAATATATAAAGAAATCCTACAACTCAACAATAAAAAAAAATTTAAAAATGGGCAAAAGACTTGAACAGACATTTCTCCAAAGAGGAAATACAAATGGCTAAAAAGCACATGAAAAGATGTTCAACATCATTACCCATGTGGGAAATGCAAATCAAAACCACAATGAGATATTTCACACCCACCAGAATGGCCACTATTTTTAAAAAATACAAAAACAGAAAACTGCAAGTGTTGAAAGGATGTGGAGAAGTAGGAATACTCATTCACTGTTGGTGGGAATGTAAAATGGTGCAGCTGCTATGGAAGACAGTATTGTAGTTCTGCAGAAAATTAAGTGTAGAATTACCATATGACCCAGTAATTCCATTTTTAGGTATATACCCAAAAGAATTGAAAGCTGGGACACAAACAGATATTTGTACACCAATGTTCAAAGTGGCATTATTCACAACTGCCAAAAGATGGAAGTAACCCAAATGTCCATCAACTGGTGAATGGATAAATAAAATGTCGCATATACATACAATAGAATATTGTTCAGCCATAAAAAAGAATGACATTCTGATACATGCAACACCATGGATGAACCTTGAGGACATTATGCTAAATGAAATAAGCCAGACAGAAAAGGACAAATATTGCATGATCTCACTGATATGAAATAATTAGAATAAGCAAATTCATAGTTAGACTCTAGAGTATATTTTACCAGGGGCCAGGTTGGGGGTAGGGAAAGAGGAGTTAATGCTTCAGTTGTACAAAGTTTCTATTTGGGTTGATTTTAAAGTTTGGTAATGGAGGGTAGTAATGATAGCATAACATTGTGTATGTAATCAACAGCACAGAATTATATATGTGAATGTGGTTAAAGGGAAATTTTAGGTTGTGCGTATGTTACTGGAATAGAAAAATTTTAAAACCATATAATTGTACAACATAGTGAACCCTATTGTAAACAATGGACTATAGTTAATAGTACAATTATAAAAATGTTCTTGCATGAATTGTAACAAATATACTACACCAAAGCAAGGTGTTAATAGGGTGGTATATGGGAACTCTGTAGTTTACGTATTTAAGGCATGACTCTTCTGTAAAGCTGCAACTTCTCTAATAAAAAAAAGGAGGAGAAAAAAGACACTGTTAAGAAAAAAATGGAAAAGACAAGCCACAGGTTGGGAGACAATATTTACAAAACATATTTAATAAAGGATTTGAATCCAGACTAACTCTTAAAACTCAATAATAAGAAAGCAAAAAACCTAATTTAAAAAGAGGGCAAAATATTTGAACAGACATTAGTTTAACATTTCCGAACGGTATTACCCTCTGGGATGCCTACCTTTACAAAGGTGGGACCTCTTTCAGTCTCCCACCTAGCAAGTGCTCTAAGCTTTGTCTTGTATCTCCCACTGAAAATCTTTACAATTAAAACTTTAGGTTCCTAAGGATCAGTGGATGCCCTCCAGGGTAGTTGGCCTCAGGATTCATTTACCTTTCTTTCCTATTTAGTTTCTGCAGATTTCCCTTACTTTCTTACCAGAGCAACTCTGCATTCCAAAATTCCAATATTTTTCAAAATATTTTATCCAGAAATTTTAGTTGTTTTGTTCTCAAAGATAGGTAATCTTCATATTGTTGGAAATGGATGTCTGCTTGACTCTTCTAGAGTAACTTACTTTCTGAAAATAGTGTTTGGTTTCTTTTGGGTACTTATTGTTATTTTTTAATTTATATTTTTATTAGAGAAGTTGTGATCTTATAAAACAATCATGCATAATGTGCAGAATTCCCATATATCATCCCTCCATCAACACCTTACATTTTTGTGGAATATTTGTTACAGATTATGAAAGAACATCTTCAGACTCTTACCACTAACTGGTCTATAGCTTACATTTGGTATGTATTTTCCATACACCTCCTATTATTAACACCATGTATTAATATTGTACATTTGTTATAGTTCACGAGAGAACACTCTCATATTTGTAGTGTTAACCACAGTCCATCTTCCATCACATGGTTCATTATGTTATACAGTCCCATGCCTTGTATAATCTATCCAAAGTGTACATTCAGTAGTTCTCACTTTCATTGCAGAGTTGTGCATTCATTGCCTCAGTAAATTTTTTAATGCTTTCCTTATTCCAAAAGAAAAAAATCCCATACCCCCCTATTATTGACCCTTAGCGTTGATATAACACCTTCTTTGGCATTGATGCAAGAATATTACAATATGGCTGTTAACTATAGCTCATAAGTTACATTAATTGTATTTTCCCCATGCATCACCAATTCTTATCATCTCAGGTACTTATTATTACTTTTCAAGTCAAATGTATTATTTATTGTGCCTTCACTGTGCCTTCTACTCTATTATACTTTTTTAGAACATGTATCATACTACATGGGATTTTTTTCTCTCTCACTAAATTGTTAGTTCCTTGAGTGTTGAGATGGTGCTTACTCATCTTTGTATTTTCAGCATTTAGAATAATGTGTCACACATAATACGTATTTAATAAATGTGGTTATTGAACTGAATGTACATGTATATTGGTTACATGCATATAATGTAGATGTATAAACTTACTTGGAATGACGACTTTTAAACTTAATTCAAAGTTTTAATTTTAACCCACAAATGTTTGTGTGACTTGGGGTCATGGTCATCTATTCTATCTGACAATATAAATAAATCCAAGTCTCAGGAGACCTATTGGTTTATGGCCATCCATAAATCTATACTAGTATTTCCTATGCTAGAATACTAAGTGATGACTTAATAAATACTATTCTCAATTATAATAGCTCTATAAAGTAAATATTATTATACTCATTTTACAAATGAGGATAGTGAGGGTCAGAAGGATTAAATATCTGTTTCAGGGTGAGATAACTAGTAAGTATCAGAATTAGAAATAAAGTGAAGTTTATTTGGCTCTAAAGCCATTCACTATCCTACACTTACTATTGTGGATTCCATTACGTAATGATTATGAAACTCCTAGCTGTTTTTCAACCATTTGAATCAGATGGGTTATCATATTCATTGTTTCAACACAATTAAAGAGAATTTTCACACTACCTGCTGATGTATGCTTTTTATCATACATTTCCTGACCATGTGGTTACTTTTCATTATTCATCTAATATATTTGTTAGCTATAGACACCCTCAGAGATTACAAACTGGAAAAACAGTCAATCATTTTAAGGTTGCTTTTCTTTTTCTTTTCACTAAGGGAAATTTTCCACTTTTAGATATTTAAATCCCCATCATTAGCCTTCTGCTAAGATTTTCCCTAATAAGGCTGCTTTTTGGCACAATCTACATCACATACTACCCACGCACTTGCTTTTATCTTGCTTGCTTCCCACTTGTTACATATATGTCATATATAAACCTTATCTACCCAAATACTTTTTAAGTTCTTTGAGGTAAAGGATGGATTTTCCTGTTACTTTGTATTCCCCATGGTAATAGTTGCCATTTATTAAAGGCTTACTGAGTACTAGGAACTTTACACACATTTCATTTATTAATTATAATAACATGGCAAATTGGGTTTTATTACTCCCATTTTACAGATGTGGAAAGTCTCAGGTATAATTAATCCCAAGGTTCTTAACCTATTAAGTGATCATAATGATAGGTCCTTAATATATGATTGTTGAGTAGACTGGTTTGTGGTAATTTCCCTCAAAGATCTTTCTATCTGGCCATATTGCAGTAGAAATATACATGCGTTTATATCCTTATGCTACAAATTACCAGAGTGTGATCATGGGCAAGTTACACAACACCATTAAATCTGAGTTTCCTGATTTGCAAAATAGTATTATAAAACCCAACCTATCAGGGGGTTATAAATATTAAACTAGATAATACAAATACAAGATAACTATTGACTTAATAACTTGCTGGATTGTGTGTTTATTTTTTCTGACCTTTCACTAATATATGAACCCTACATGAGCAGGGACTTTACTTATCTTGCTCAACTCTATATCCTTACTGCTTAGAGGAATACTGGCACAGAATAGGTTACCATCCTTGTTTAATGAGTAAATCAGTAAAGAAGTGCCAAAGGAAAGACATTGATCAAAGTATCTTCTGTTTATTTACATATATATGATTTAATAGGTTACTGGATGATGACAAAATTAGCAAGATTTTATTAAGCACTTTTTATATGCTAACATATTCATAAACACCTTAAAATATCTTCATACAATCCTCTCAGATCAATTACCATAATTCCTAAACAGAGACCACATATTTTTAGGATGTTCATATCCCTTACTTAAATATTTAGGATTTTATTTCCTGTAATATTGGATAAGAGACAAGTCATCTTTTAATCTAATGGAAAGAGATTTAAATATTTTTTCTTACCACTCCTCCCCAAATTATGGAGGATTTTCATATGAGACAATTTTTCTGTTGATTTTTCTTAAATATGTTGATTTAAGATCATTGTTGTTCTGTAGCTTGAATTTTATATCTGATGTTTTGAGCCGATTTCTCTTCAGTCTATTCTGTTGTTGAATTAAGAGAAAGCCTCACATTGGCCATGCACAATTCCTTTGTTTAAATTCTATATATTTAAACTCAAAACAATGGCATAAAATATTACTTTAATGTAGAAATGTTAAATTTTTCTTACGTTTATCCTAAATATAATCTCTTTGTTCACAGAAGACAAAAAGTGCTACTAAAAATACCCAGATATTCATCCTGGTAAATTGAGACTGAAAGCACTGATTGTTAAAATTCTGTTATGTGGGCCAACCAAACATAATTTTTTTGCTGATTTTTGGGTCTGGCACAAGATCTTTCAAATGGCTCTAGATATAGATATAATTTTTAACATTAGTATACTAATAAGTTAATATGTATTGTATTTTTATAGATCATAGTCATGTATTTGAGGAATTGTGCATTTTAAATCTTTAAACATGATAATAAGCCTTTTAAAGAAATTGAAAGCAATCTTTGATCTTCAGCTGATGTTATTGTGTATAATTCTCTATTATTGCTATATTAATATTTCCTCCTATAACATCTATTGGTAGCTCTGGACTACAAAAAATGTACTTATTCTTCTTACTGTCTTAGTATAAAGTTATTTGCTTTTTTCAGTAGGTACCTGGTATGGGTAAACAACTGTAGGCAATTTATACTAGCTCAGAGCCATTTTGGTTACTCTTGAGCGAATTAGCCAGCATACAATCAAGTCACTGCTCTCTTCCATGTGGCCCTACTTTGGCATCATGTTGAATAGTCCCTCAGTAAAGTTGAGTTGTCCAACCCTTTCAGAAAGGTTCAGATCTTGTTGTTTTTGGATAGAATATGTGTCTGTTGTATATAAATAAAACATATTATATGCATACTTTATACAAATGACCATAAATATTAATTGTTTTTCTTCTAGCTACATATTTGTAAAGCATTATCCAAGTGAAAATGGTGGAAAACTTTACTGGAAACTGAAAAATTAACCATACTAAGAAAACTGATTTGTTTATATTTCCCATTGTGAAATAATGGGGAAAAATTTTGGAAAATATCTTTTACTGGTGTTCTGTTCTTGTTTTTGGATTCTTTAGCATATTGCCCACCAAAATAATAGTAAATTAACCTAAAGATATGGTTATCTAAAACAATTAAAATATCCTTTCTTCTTCTTTGTAACTATCACAATTATATTTTGAGTATTTAAAATTATATTTCAAGAAATTAAAATTTTGAGGATGGTAAGTGGCTGTTACATATATATTTGCCCCATGGCAAGATTGAAACAATAACTTGGGTAGAACTAGGACTTATATCAATGTTTTTATTCTTAGATTTAAATTTATATCCTTCCCTGGATCATTAATGAAAATGATCTCATCTATATCTAGAAAATTATCAATTTATATTTCTGAAGTAGATCATAAGTTAACATTTTTTTTTAAAGTAATGTGAAATAAATTGGTAGGTTAGTTCAAAATATGTTTTGCTCAGTGCCGAACTTGAACAAATATATAAACATACATACTACACCTATACATAAAATAACTCACATAGAATAGGGCCAAAAAGTATTACTTTGATTACCTGCACAATACCAACTATATGCTTACTGAAAGACATAGAAAACTTTGGTCCATATGCCATATGCAAAATAAATAAAATAATGAACACTACACTTAAACTATGTAATTTGCCAGTAGGAATAACTAATTAAAGAAAAACATTACTTTGGATTTGATATGCTAGTCCTCTTTTCATATTTTTCTATAAATATTAACAACTTAACTTTTAATAGTTAAAACAATTTGCCTTGTCTTAATTTGGTAAGTTAAAATATTTAAAATATTTTCTGAAGGCAAGAAATTGAGTGTAAGATTTTTCTGGATCTCAGTTCTATGCTGAAAATCTTAGCATATATCAGGATATTACATATTTTTAAATATTTCAACTAATTTATGTTTCAAATAAAATTCACAATTGCTATAACCTAATGCTCAAAATATTTTTCATTTTAAATCAAATACAAATTATATGCTTTTTTATTCATAGGTCATTGATAAATTTAAATTAATGGTGATAGGTACTTTTTAACGTCAATAAATATGATTTTAAAAGTTGAAGTAATGTTGTGAATAGCAAAATAGATGGTTGAGGAAGCAAGAATAAAGCAGAGTAGGAAGCCTCTTTCCACATGCTACTTTTTTGCACCTAAAATGTGGAGACAAAAAAAAAAAAAAAAGAATAAGAAATTAAAAAAAAAAGTAGGGACAGCCAAAAATATAGGTGGTATTATTATGAAGTATTAAAAAAGAAATACAAAAACCTATGTTTTAAATTATATTTTACTTAATATTGAAAAAGAGATTCTAGAATGGCCAAATACTTATATATTTCATGATGATTATTATACAATATTCTCTTTCACAGTTAAAAATCATACCATAATACACACTAGTGTTCACTAGTGGATACTGTACCATTATCATCAAATGTTGCTTAATTTAATAATGTTATTGTCTTTATTCTTCCAATATGTTAGTTTTTAAAAATTTCATCTTGAATCATCACCACACTATAATATTGTTACTGATTTGCAAATTAATAACTCTAGGCCTTTCACATGCTAACCTTCATTCAGGTCTATTCCAAACTTTCACAAAAGAAGAAATATGGTTCATTTTTAATGGTTTATATAAATTTGGTTTGAATTGCTTAAATTAGCAGAATGGACATCAGAATGCTGCTGCATCAGTGAGAACAGTCACGTTTTAGTAAAAATCTCTGAAGGAGAAAACTGTAGAACTAGAACAATTTGGGCCCAAAAGGCTTTTATAGTATTTCCAAAATGTAAAAGAGGGATATACTGTTACATTAGCTGTACACAATATAGCCAAATTATAGAGTAATTATTCTAAAGACTAGTGAGTTATTTTTCATTTTAGGAAGTCATGTTTCTAAGGCATATGCTTCAGGGCAGACCTCTTTACCAGTAAATTGTGCAAACTCTACACTTAGAAAGAACAAGGGAGTGGAATATATTTTAATATTGCTGTGATAAATAATTTGGTTGTATTTCCAAATTAAAAATCCAACATTAAAAGATATCAGCAGTTTTGCTTTATATGTGAACTTTCACTATTTATGCAGCTCATTTGAAAAAACTAAGGCACATAACTAAAATAAAATGAAAGTTAGCGTGATACTGCTTTATATGGTCAAGATAAAATATCAAGTTTTTTTCTAAGTAACTACTATGTCAATGAAATATAAAGAACAGAAGACTTTCTCCAAAAACTTCAAGAGAGAATTTTGAGATTTACACCTATCAATTCCAGAAATCGTTCCATTTTAATATTAAAGGATACTTAATGTCACTTTAATTGTACCAATTAAATGCGTTTGAAGTGCTGGTAAACTATTCTTATTTCATAGCATTTGTTATATGTAGGATTTCTTCTTAGTTCTCAAAAGGAATGACGTGTCTTTGGATAAGGATTGGTGGTTTTTTACTTCCTTCCTAAAAGAGCTGGTATTTTTGGCTGACTGTTTTCTGTTTTTTTTGGTTGTTGTTGTTTTAGGTGTGTGTGTGTGTGTGTGTGTGTGTGTGTAGAAAAAACCTATATATAAAATTATTGACTAGGCCCACAATGGGGTTGGGGTTTGGGGGATAGGGAGGTGAGATGGAGCAATTAAGGTGTAATCGTATATACGTAGCCTTTTAAAAACACACAAACGGTCCTCCCACCCCCGAACCCCCTCCCCGCATGTGGTGGTACCTCTGGACGGTTCAGGAGCCATTTTAGAACTCAGGAAGCAAAATATGTGAGTTCCACTTGTGCTTTTGCAGGTGCTGTGGTGGCAAGGATAACCTTTGCTCACTTGCCCGGGTGTGTTAGTTAATGTCTTTGCGGATTAAAGCACAGAAAATTCCAAACCCACATCCTAACACCTGAAGCTCGCGCAATGTTTCTGTAGCAGATGGCAAAACATTTCACTGGAACCTTAATTAATCAAGTCAATATCCAGATCTGGGGCGTTTTTACCTTTTGAAGCATTGCTGAAGATTCATACTAGATTTTTCAGAGATACTCCGGATTGCAAAAACAAGAATGACCCTTCTAGGTGTTTTGCGCACCCCAGCCCCACCCAAAGTCCCGACGGGCCTGAATTCCGGGTGTTTCAGCTTGAGGGTCCTTTCGAATGAAAGTGCATTTTCAGTCCTGTACGTCTAATAATGTATGGGGGAGGGGGGGGACGGACGGCGAGGAGGCCACATCATAGGGCAATTTCCCGAATAGTCTTAGGGGCTGAGAATCCAGAGAGGCATTTGCCTCCTACTAGTTGGACGCCAGGCTCGGAGCCCGGCTGTCTTCAGCTGTCGTGGGGAGGAAGAAGGGAGTGCTGGCACTGGCATTAGGCACCAAGTTGCTCCAGCCATCCTGCCGCGTCCCGCCGCCT